>PVLC010009234.1:20816-54985 GCA_004027655.1 Graphiurus murinus | reverse complement strand
GGTACTGGGGATTGAACTCAGGGGCATTCTACCTCCGAGCTATACCCCCAGCCCTATTTTTTATTCTTTATTTTGAAACCGAGTCTCACTAAGTTGCGGAGTGCCTCACTAGGTAGCTGAGGCTGGCCGCGAACACGGATCCTCCGGTCTCAGCCTCCCGAATGCTGGGATTACAAGCGTGCGCCACCACGCCCGGCTTATCATTTCTTTTTTAAAAAACTAGACTTTCTCTTCTCACTTGTCAAATCTTACCCATTTTAAGATCACAAGGACTGTTTTCCAAATCAGTATATTATGTGAATATCCTTTCTTCTTGCTTTAATCTATTGATTACTCCGATTACTCTATTTTTAATATTACTTAGCACTCTGATTTTATATAATTTGTGGACAATCTTTCCTAATATTCCTAACTTTTTAAAGCTAATGTGCATGCACTCACACTGATTTATTTAATTTCAATTTATTTTTCTCACAATGACAAATTTAATAAAAATGTAAAATTGGCTGTGGGTTCCTCTTTATTCATTGTATTGGGTGTTCAGTGAGTAAATTTATTTAATCAGGAAACTTCTGTATTTCAGATGAGGAAAATTCTCATTTGAAAGACAGATTTTCTTATTCTCTTCTCTTAATAGTGTCATAACCTTTAAGCTTTATTTTACTTTCTTTCTGAAACTTCTAGTACTCAACTTTTGTAATACTCTATCAATAACTTCATTTCTATTTATTTCTGTCTGTCTATTATACATCTTGTGAATTTGGAGTATCTCTGGTATGCTTCCTTCAAAATGTTCACTGATGGGGGGAAGTACTTTTTCACTTGAGGGGGCGGTGGTCAATGATTCTAATATGGGAATTCTTGCATGAATCTCATATTTATTCACTCTCCTTCAACTCACATTCCTATACTCCTCACATCTCTTGGAGGGTTCTCCAGGGTGAATCATCTGACAGCTTGTTTGATTCTTTCTCTAAGGACATTGAGATTTGACTTCTCCTGTTCACAAAGTTATAATCACTTAATCTGGTTTCCATCATTATATGTGTGTTTTGCATTTACATGTCATTCACTTTGCTCAGGATAGAGTTGGCATTCTTGATTCTTCTTGTCCTTGAAATTTTAGAGGGATTTTAAAGTCAAAATCATTAGGGAGACAAGATTTTCTGTTGGTTATTTTTATCCCTCTTTCTTTTCTTGAAAGTTTGATCCACATTCTTTTTCTTCTTCACTTCCGTTCAACCTCTTTTAATTCTCTATCATAGCAGTAATCATTCTAGGTGGTTATTATCTAATTGCTTGACGGAACACAAGTGTGTGGACCCCAGAAGAACAAATACAAGCTACATTTGCTGTTGTCTCCACTACCAAGTGTCATGCAGTAAATACACATTAAAAGGATAAATGTGCTTTTTTTGACCCTCTCCTTTATCTCCACACAGATCAGCAGAAATAGAGAGGAGTAAGGTTGATGACTCTGGGCAGGATTTCTGTCATGTGTTGGTTTCACACTCCAGAAAGGCAGCATAGGAATCAATTAGCCATGCCATCTCCGCATATGGTGACAGCCATATGCCTCAGCGGAAAGTCACCAGACACAGTACAGCATCATTTCTTTCCGGAATTGTAGCAATGTTTGTGCATCTGTCGATGCTCATAGATATTCTTATTGTTCATTGTTATTTTGTGGCATATCCTTCTTGGCCCTCTAGAGAATCATCACATGTATTATTCCTCTATAAATTATCTCCTTTTCTTTTCTCCTCTTTTTCTTGCCAATCTCTTAAAGCTTTTTTCTCCCTAAAGTCCCTTTCTACCTTTTCAGAAACTTCTTTCTCCCTTGCTTACCTTTCTGTAGTATTTTTCATGGGCAATGTAAGAATTCTTACTCTCTTCAGTAAATCAATGTCTAGAGATACCTTTGATTCCTCTTTTTATTTTTTCAGTGCCAGAACTAGAACCCAGGTCTTCATACATGCTGGGCAAGCACTCTACCACTGAGCTACACTCCCATCCTGGAGATATCTCCTAAGTGCTCTCCTTCCCCTTTTTACGCAGCTAGCCAGTCTCTGTCTATAGTTTTGGAATAGGAAAAGGCCACAAGTAGGAAGATAAAGATTCAGGGACAGTTCCACTTGTGCCTAGGTGAGTTTTGCTGGCCATGCTTATTCCCACCCATTCTATCCCTGACTGCTAACCATTCTTAGCGTATTTATGAAACTATGCCTGTGCACTAAGTCTTATTTCTTCAACAAATACGTTAGTACATGCAACCTTGCAGATCTGCAATCACAACATGGAGAACCTCTCTCTCATACCTCTAACAGTACATTTAACTATGTCTACTCATCATGGGCTTCTAGTGGGTCACCCTTTCCTTCTATAACATACAAACAATAAAAGCTCCGCCCTTTCTACATCTCTCATTTTAAACTCAAACAGCTTTAAGCTTGCAGAATATTTTTTCACCCTTTGAAAGCTGAGTCTGAAAAATAGAAGGATTTACAGTGGCCGTCTGTTCCTATTTCATCATCCTGTACCCTTTAAAATGAGGCTGTACTTCATGAGGATACATGGATATCCCCTTTGGCACATCCATCCACTACAAGTCACCACCCAGTGAGGGTATGGACAGGGATGTCCTCAAGGATTTTAACCTGTTCTCAGAAGACACACAAGTTGGCATCTAGCCAGACTCCCAGATAATTAAAGATTTATCTTTTATGTCATTCTCATTTTTCTCAAACAAACTAGAAATGAGTTGACAGAAAGAGAAACCTGACTAGTAAGATAAAATAATTCTGTGTGTGTGCCTATAAGGAAATCACTTTATTTGCCCCAAATAATAAACTATTTGTTATTTAGAGAATGCACTTACTTATTCTCACACATCCTATATAGAAAAGAGTGACAATAAACAAGAGGATAACTGATTTGCATCTTGCATAACATCTCTAGATTAAAGAAGCTGGCATTTATCCTTCCCCTTTAGGGCCCTTACCCATCAAGGCCATTAGCCACACTGGTGCTGATGCACCAAAAAGAAAACAAAGCCCCAAGTGCTGCCTTTTCTGCTTGAAGCCAGTAGTTAAGTGCCACGAGTTTGCAAAGGAAAAAAAAAAAAAACATCTCCTTGACCCCTACAGTGTTGAGTTTATTTATTGAAGCATGAGATTTGATTTCTGTTATTTCTCCAAGTAGAATCACTGATACAGTCTGTCAGAAATGGACTTGGGCTCTTTTCCTTTTTAAAGAGCCAAGCAAGATTTTTAATGCTATGCATTTTGCAGAGCTATGATTTACTGGGTGGCATATACTTCTCTTTTTACCTACTCACCATGCTCTTGCCTGTGTTGACTGGCTTTGCTCTAATGGTATTGATCCACATGACCCTGCTTTTCTGACAACCATCTTGGAGGTTGGTGTGGAAGTGTTGTGCATACAAAAGAAATATGGGGCAACATTTTGGATGACAAACTTTCTACTTGTTCTTCTATTATCTGTATTGTACTAAGGGTAGGAAGGATATGTCTTTTGAATGGTTTTTTTCTTCTCTCCCAATTCATGGCTTAACATGGAAGGTATCTGCCTAAATAGTTTTGAGAATTGTGAAAAACTATACAAATAGTTTTGGCCCATTGGAATATGATCAGTGATTAGGAAGTGCTAATGACCACTAGTGTTGTTATAATTAGTTATAAACTGGGATGTTATAATTGGTTATGAAATGCATAGTTATCCTTAACTGAATGATTTGGGAAAGCACATTGAAATGCTGGTAAAGCCATAGTGGTTGTAAAAGAATTTACCAGATAGCTCATAAATATTCTTTCTGGTTAAAGAGTTTAATAATCCACTAAAGGAATGAAACACAGGCCCACATGCTAGGCAAGCACTTTACCACTAAGCTACACTCCTAGACAAGCATATAACTTTTTTGAGGCAACTGATAATGTTAAAGCAATGACATGTTATCAGTCATTATTAGGTTCTCTCATACACTAAGCCAAATCTGCTTCACTTTTACTTCTACTCCTGCAGCCTTTCTTTAAAATCATAAGTAACAAGAGTCTTCCACTTTCACAGTATTTTATTAGATGTTCAAAAACAGATGAACTATTTCAAATATAAAATGTGAGTAACATGTTACAACTTATATAAATGCATTAGGACAAATTATTTCATTTGACCTACACAATGACCTTATGAAGGGAGTAGTATTGTCGTCTCTGTTTCATAGGTAAGGAAACTGGGCCTTAAAATGACAACTGACTAACTGACTTAAAGGGATAACCTGACTAAAACTATTCAATTCTCATCCAAAGTAACAGGAACTCAAACCTAGTCTTTCTGGCTAATCTTATGGATTTCTGTTTAACATGCAACATTAGAGTTTCTGGAGTCTTCTAGTTTTATCATCATCCTCTGGGTCATCCCACTTGCATCTGCTAAGAGCATGGCTAACAAAATTAAGCACCTAAGTGTGTCCTGCTGGGTACAAAATTTAATGAGATGCTTGCTTCCCTGAGTGGAGAATGACATCGTTGTCACATTGAGGTCATATCTCTTTACTTGGACTTGCCTCACACTGTTGACTCATGATGAACCTATAAACAACCTGTAAGATCTTGCTGTCTATGAGATTACTAGAAATTCATGACTCCATTTTGCTGAAAGTGCAAAACCAACTCAACTGTAAATTCCTAGAAAATGTTTTACTTTTAATTTAATCTTTTACTGTTTCTAGAATTAAAAAATGGTTCTGTATCTTAGACTTATGGCATAACTGAAATGGTAAACTCTTATTTGCCATCTAATATTTTCTAAGAATATTTTCTTATTGATTGTAAATTTATCTCAAACCTTTCTCATACTTAATATTCACCAAGGATTTTTAGACAATTATAAATTATTAATTATGTTTTTATTCAAGCTTTTGGTACCTTATACTGTGTAAAATTTGGGAAATATCCAGTACTGTAAATAACCAGTGATAGAGACATATTTGGTAAACAGCAGTCCCAAACTGGACTATACAGAGTTTTAGATACTCTCTGTATCCATAGAATGATCATATAGGTAAATATATGGAACTTAGATAGTAATCAAGAAGATACAAATTTAAATCATAGGCTGAACTGAGTAATAATATAAAGACAAATGCCTTCTATTCAAAATAATTCATTGGACTCACGTCTTGAAAAGCAATCCAAATTATTTGTGTTTTTTTTCAAAGCTAATTAGTAATGTGGGATATTTTTACTTAACAGGACTATTTTAATATTATTAGATGTTCTTTATCCAAAGTTTATTTTCCCTGACATACTACTGAAGTCTTCTTTGAAAGATCCTGTCTGTTTCAACTCTGTTAAGAAATTAGGCTGTGGTATGAATGTCCTTCTTATGACCAGGTCTTGCATTTGCTGTGGGAAAAGAAATGAAAGGGGAACTGAAACTCAAGGCAGAATCAAGGACTCTTGGGCAATGTCCTCTTTCCTCTTGGCTAATGCACCTTTGGAGGATTTCCCAAAACCCTGGAAACCTAAGAGCTTGACTTCACAAAGGGAAGATTTTTTATGTGAAACTAATCCATAGAGACAAACTTTAGGGAAATTATTTATGAATCTTAGCGCTCAACTTTTAAAACCATTTTTTGTTCTTTACTTGTCTGCAACAGGCTGTGGTGAGCATCTAATAACTGCATACTGAACCCAGTCTTCCTTCTGAGCAATGGTCATCACCTGCTACCTTGGATCAGTGCCAGTGTTCCCCCAAGTGCCAAGTCATCTCCAAATGAATGAGTAAACACTGAAGTGCACAGATCCCCTCTTATTTTTATTAACCTTTCTTAAAGACTATATGAGTGGTCAGGACACATGAGAAGAATAAAATGTACCCTAGTACCCTTGTATGGTGTGAATCCTAGATATCATGGAAACAGCCTTGCCAAATATTGACTGGGATTGAGCACAAAATTCAGGGATACCTAAGGATTTATTGTATAACAAGACCTCCTATTAGTTCCACTGATTATCAGGATGATAAGGTTTTCTATGTCAGCAGGGGAGCGTCGACTCTGTACATGGAGTACATCAGGATGTTTGAAAGCAGCGTGAGTCCAAAATTCAGAGATTTTGCCTAATCGGTGATTTGGACATATGCCAATCCTTTTCGCTTAACTGCTCCAGAAGAGCAGCTGACTCTAGCCCAGCTCCAGATGAACCAGTAATAGCTCCATTATATGTTTTGCAGCAACAAACATCCCAAAGGAAAACTTGACATATTAACCATGTGATGAATCATTCTGAACCTGAAATGTCATAACTCTCCAGAAGAGCTAAATACCATGTAATTATCTACTGGACCATTCATCAATTCTTGGCCACTATCCTTGAGAGATTAGGTTCTAAAGAATAGAAGATGTGAAATAACTTTTGAAACATTTAAAATATCTTGCATATCAAGAAAAGTAAAGCCATGAAAGAGATTATTTAGTGAACACTCAGGTTGTATTCTCTCCTCTCCCAAGATTATGTTGTAAAATTCATTTAAATGAGAGTGTTTATTCACATACTCAGGTGTGTTATGATAATTGATAACTTTCTTTATCAATTAGCATCTTTTTGCTTATTAATTTGTTCTATAGAATTTACAGTCATAACAATAGCTATTATTTTCATACAGTGAGAATATCACATGCTTATAAACTACGTATTCTAGTTAGAGTAAATTATGATTGCAGAAATGAGGTGTTATATTACAGAGTAACAGTCTATTGCACCAGACTTGAATTTCACATATCATTATCTCTGATTCCTTTATTTTCCCAATAAGTAAATCTTCAGATAGGTTTAAAACGATCTTTCAGAGTATGGAATCCATGAATATCAAAACCAGAATTCATACTATGTTCTCTTAATTACTCATGCGTAGAATTTAAAACTCAAGAGAGACTGTCATATTCCCTGATGATAGTTATGAGTTAAATTAGTTTAGGAGCATTGCCATCATGAAAGATCTCTTATCTGGTAAGTTACTTAGAATTTCAGAGTTCTAGTTTCCTCAAATCTGTATTTTATAAACAAATAATGACACCCACCCTAGTATGATATTTTAAGAAGTAGAGGACAATGATTCTACAGTGTCTAGCTTTAAACTTCTCCTTCTTTCTTACTTCTTTACCTATTCTTAGATTTGAAGAATTAATGCAATCTACACTCAAACTTAGCAATCCTTCTCAAAGAGGTAAGTTTAATATTTATTTACTCATTCATCAAACAATTATTTAACATTCATAAAATTTGCCGTCTGAGATAGAAAATAAAGACTTGGGCAAAGGTAAACAGTTTTTAAAAACACGGAGTCCAGCTGGACGTCATGGCATACCCCTTGTAATGCCAGTATTTGGGAGGCTGAGACAGGAGGATTGCAGGTTCAAGGACAGACTCGGCAAGCACAGAGACTCTCAGTAATCTAGCAGGACCCTATTTCAAATTAAACAATAAAATAAGGCTGGCGGTATAGCTCAGAGATAGAATGTTCCTAGGTTCAATCCCTAGTCACACACACACACACACACACACACACACACACACACACACACACACACGACTGCAGAGTACAAATGTGAAATAGAAATTCTCAACCCCAACAGTACACAGTTAATATGAGGAGTAATTCACAGGATGGTTCTGAGATCATAATGCCTGAGTTTGAAGTGTGATTCAACTCCTTAGCAGCTTTGTTATCTTGGATACTTACTCAACTCTCTGGGCTCAGGAATATTGACTGCAGACAGTTCCTATCTCACAAGGTTCTGAAGCCTTAATAATTCCACTTGAATTGCCATGTAGTAAGTGTTCAACAAATGCTTACTATGTAAGATGATTGTATTTATATTGCATACTTACTATATGGTACAAGTATGCTTATTATATAAAATAATTACTGTTAAAAATAGTGATTATTAGCCAGGCATGGTGGCGCATGCTTGTAATCCCAGGATTCGGGAGACTGAGACCAGAGGATCCGGGTTCGAGGCCAGCCTCAGCTACCTAGTGAGGCACTCCACAACTTAGTGAGACTCGGTTTCAAAATAAAGAATAAAAAATAGGGCTGGGGGTATAGCTCGGAGGTAGAATGCCCCTGAGTTCAATCCCAGTACCGCAAAAAAAAAAAAAAAAAAAAATATTGTATTCCCATGGAGAACAAAGTGTGAATGAGAATATGTGTGAGAGAGAGGTAATTTGTGTGCACTTGCGGTGTATATATATATATGGCACACTTTGCCCAAAGAAAGAGAAAAACAATTTTTCTATAAATATCTAAAAACAATTTTATGCTTACATTTATTTTACCTCAATTCAATGCCTAATAAAAGACATTAACTTTATGCCATCAAATGATTTCACAGGTATTTAAAATTAGAGAGAAGTGCTCAACATAAAATATATTTACAAGCATTTCAGCTAGATGCTCAAATGCAATTCTTTTATTTGAGACTGTTCATGAAAACATTTTTGTATTATCTCTGGGAGAGTTCAATATAAAGAAATTGCAAATGGGTTTAAATAAGTTTCATTAGGAAATATTATGAGTTTTATGCATGTGGATTTATTTAATAAAATGGTATTTTATATTAACAAAATGAGATGTTAGTGTAAATTTACTTAATGGTCCCATAGGACATTTTACACTGTGGTAGTTTGTGGTTCTGATATTTATGGAAGTCATTAATGTAAACATTGGGGGAGAAAATATTTACTTTAAGTAAGGCAACATAATAAGAAACATGATCAATATATACCACAAAAACATTTGCTTCTGGAAAATTTTATTGGAGCTCATCTTTGATTATCACAGTTGCCCAGTTACTACAGAAGCAAATTTAAAATTAAGAGAATAAAAAGTGTTTTATGCACATATATTTCTTTTCATTTAACAGTACTCCCCTCTGTTTGTGTCCTCAAGAAAAAATGATAAAATTGCAACTCACCTAAAAAAAAGTTTGACTCTAATATAGGAAAACATAATCTCAAATTTTAAGCATACCTGTGTTTCAAAATGAAATGAAGGGCCTTATTTTTGTGTTTTATTTCTGGAAACCTTTGTATTGCTATTTCCCCAGTAAACAATTAGGGATGTCTCTTTTAAGTAAATTATACTTAAAATGAGCTACACAATGATGTTTATCAATTCCATCTTAAAAGCATACATACACACACACATACATGAATAGAACACTTTTATTAATAAAGTTAATCTCTTTGAAACTAGGGTTAGTATAACATTTCTGCATCTTTTGGTATTACTGATGTGACTTTGGGAAAATTATTTCGTTTCTGAGCCTTATTTTCTTCAAATTAAAATGAGTTGGTACTTAACGATATTATTATGATGTTCAAGCCATTATATTTGACTTAAAATCTCAGTAAAATGCCTTCCACACATAACAAGTTTACATAAATGATGATTTTTACCTCTTCAGCTTATCAATGCATATATTTAATGATTCCACAAGTCCATTTAACTAAAAAAAAATGTGAATATAGAGAAATTCTCAGAATAAATTATTAAATCAACATTGGAGTTTCTGGTTCAATATTGTGTCTGCCTAGTGAACCTTGATGAAACTTTGTATTTTCAACTGAAAAAAAAAAGTCTATGAAGACACAGAGTAGTGAAAATCCAAGATACCTTAAAGCAAAAAAGTATAATTTTATGACTTGAGATGTTAGAATTGGAGATATTTTACTGATGATAAGAGCTACTGAGTTATATTAAGAATTGTATTTATCATCCAGTGTAAGCTTTGCCACATGCCTCATTACTTCCCAACATTGTTCTTAGCCTGATGTCCTAGTGTCAGTACCTAAAAATTTGGACAATATTTCTTCTACTGATTAGGTACTAAAATTTGAGACATCCTTTTTCTCATGCTATGTTGTTTCTAATACCAAAATGCCTAGAAAGTCAAAAGACAGTAATAGTGGTTAAATTTGGGTTAGATGATTGGGAATGGAAGAGGGAGGGATATTGATCATTATGTGTGACAGTCCAGGCTGATATTTATTTCAAATGAACAAAACCAGAAAATTAGTATTCTGTGCTTATCCCCTCTATCATCATCATTAATTAATATTTTGCTTAAAGTTGCAGCCAAAGCAATAGAACACAAAACAGAAATGAGAAAAAAAATCACAACTACTAGAAAAAAGAAAAAATTAACATGATGGACAGATAACAGTGTTACATAATTAGAAAGCACTGTGCAATACAAATGTCTGTAATGATAGACAGCTGCAGCTAATGCCTGTCCAAAGGACATTAACCACATGTCCTTCGGGTGTTAGGCATTTGAAAAGTGGCATGTATGACCAAGGAGCTGAATATCTAATTTAATTTAATAGTAATTAATTTAAATGTAAATAACCAAATGACTACTATGTCAGATAGCACAACCCCAAGTAGTCATTTACATTTTTTAGAGTTAAAGTGAACAACCAGCCAAATGGCTTACGTAATTCCCAACGGCAAGTGCAACATCAATATTTTTAAATAATTTTTTCTTTATAACGTCTTTAACCAATTGAAGTTATAATTGAAAAATTATTTCAATTTATTATTGTATTGCAATATCCTAAACCTATTTAATAGAAACTGAAACATGAACAATTCCCTGAGAAATATCTAAAATGTTTAAGTCATAGGTGACTATTTTACAAAATTCGAATAAATGAAGATAAATATTTCCTGGATAAAAAGAATGAATATTGTAAGTATGCCAGTTCTAGCTAAACTAATTTCTTGGATTAAGTCCATTTCAATCAAAAGTTCACTAGAATATTTCTTTGGACTTAATTTTTAAATTTTTAAAGTGAATTCAGTGTACATTTGCATTTTACCTGTGCCCCTCCCTGCAGAGAGAGTATAGGACCTTTTCCCTTGAAACCCAGGCCTGACTTTATGACTGAATTTAGCCAATGCGATATAGATATAGAAGCCAGGTAGATCGATTCTAACTGCCCTGTACTCTGCACTGCTTGCTTGAAAATAGCCAGCACTGCAGCAACTCCAGAGAACATTTATTATGAGCAAGAAATAAACCGTGGCTGTTGTAGTCACACATCTATAAATATTTTCTTTTTCGTTCATTTTATTACATACTCAAATGCAGTCTAAAACTAAAAGATTATATGGGTCTGGCACTGGTATAAGAAGCTACAAACTAGTTACTGAAGCAGAATATAGACCTGAATTAGATCATAGAACCAAGGAGAAGTTTTTTAGGTGAGTCGTATTTTATATTAGTTTTCTTGGGGAAATATGTCAACTTGGACATCAGTTTGCACCAGATTAAATTTGCTACAGACTAAAAATTAAGTATAAATAATGCAATTGTAAAAGAGATAAAATCAATAGAAGAAACACAAAAGAAAAAATTTCAAATAGGGCATCTAAAATGTCCTAAATAAACAAAAATGCAATATGTAAAATTAAGAAAAATGTGACTTAATATTTATTTCCAATAACAGTGGGGTAGGTTTGATTTTTCCTGTGTAGATAAGTGGAGATATTGATAAATAAATGTAGACATATATTGGTGTAATTAGTAAGAAGACATTTTTGATAAAAATGTGCAAATATTATGAACAATTTATAAAAATTAAATATATATAGAATTTATAATATCTTGCTATTAATAAGGATTCTAGGAACATAAATAGGTATCTATTTTCTTTCAATGGTTTATATAAGTAAGATTTTTTAAAAATGTAATAACTACTCAAGGACAAAAATGGTTTATGGAACCAAACATTCTTATGCAATCATAGCAGAAGTGTGCATTGGTATAAACTTCCTCAAGAGTAATATTTTCTTATGTATTGAGTCATTAAAATATTAATACTATTTGCATCAGTAATTTCATCTCTAGAAATCTATCTTGAGGAAACAGTAGTTTGGAAGAAACTTATGCATAAGATTTTCACTATATCATTTTAATAGTAAAGAATACATTAAAAATAAATGAAATAACATGGTGGGGTGGCATGTACATATAATCCTAGTAATTAGAAGACTGAGACAATAGGGTCACAGGTCAGAGGCCTGGCTCAGCAACTTAGCAAAACCTTTTTCAAAATAAAAAAATTTTTTAAAGAAGGGCAGGGAGTATAGCTTGGATATAGAGTGACCTTAGGTTCAATCTCCAGTACCAAGGAAAAAATATATATATACATACATATATACATAGTGGGAAGTGCATACAGAGTCACCTTCATATTAATTAAAATATAATTAACTCATTAAAATAAGGGTTTTAAAGAATTCTAATATCATAGGCAATTGCTTTCCATAAAATAAATAGTGAAAAGTAGTTGACAATACTTCATACAATCTGAACTCAGAGGAAACACACACACACACACACACACACACACACACACACACACACACATATATATATATACATATATATATATGGAAATTAACTGGGTTATAAGTGTTAAAATGTTTGTTAGATTTTATTTACTTGAAGTTATTTGCCTTTTTAATCACAATTGCTCATTCAAAGGTGAAATTAAAATTATGAGAATAAATATGTTACTTAAATTCAGTAATGACTAGCATTGACTTTATTATTTATAACTAAAATGGGCAGAACAGACTTTGTGCTGAAAAGCATTCTTTTTTAGAATCTTTCAAATTTAAAATTTTGTTAGAAATATACAGAGAAAAATATCTGTGTTTATAGCAGCAGAATTCATAATAGTCAAGTTATGGGACCAGCCTAGTTATCCATCAATAGATGAATATGTAATGAAAATGTGGTATATATACACAACGGAGTTTTACTTAGCTATAAAGAAGAACAAAATTAGATGAAATGAATGAATATGGATAAAACTTGAGAATATCAAATCAAGTGAAGTAAACCAGGCTCAGAAAGTCAAAGGTCAAATATTTTCTTTCATATGTGGAAGTTGAAGAGAGAGAGAGAGAGAGAGAGAGAGAGAGAGAGAGAGAGAGAGAGAGAGAGAACAAGCATGAAGACAGGAGGAGAAAGAGAGAGAGAATCTCATGAAAATAGAAGGGCAGTAGAGTTCAAGAAAGGAATTGGGGAGGGGAGAGAGAAGGTAAAAGAGGTACTGGGGAATGAAATGCTCAAATTATGTTATGTGCATGTACAAACATGCCACAATGAAAGAAATTTATCTGTATAATTATTATATACCAATAGAAAAATAAAGTATAAGCCAAGTGTGGTGAACCCATCCTAATCCTACTACTTAGAAGACTGAGATGGGAGGATTGCAGGTTTACCACCAGTCTCAGCAACTTAGTGAAGCCCTCTGCAACTTAGTAAGACCCTATTTCAAAATAAAGAACAATCCCTAGTACTACATACAAAAAAAGAAGAACATTAGAAAGAAAAAAAAAATCCTTCACACTAAATTCTGAACCTTGATTGTTTCTAAGTTGGTTGTTGGAATATCTGATTCTATTGAATAGGATGTTTATATCTTTGGGTTGACTATCATAATTAAAGTTGACCTATACAAAGGTATATTATGCCTTTTTTGTGATTTTAATGAAAATTGGCCAATTCAACTAGATACAGACAATCATTGGCATCTATTTTTCTGAGCCTGAGTTGACTAATAATTTTCAGTTTTTAGGTTAAGTATCTTAATTTGTAGACTCTACAAAAAAAGAATGCTTTTTTTTTTCTGAAAGTGTTGGTTTAAAAGAAAACAGAATTAAAAGTCAATGGGAGATAGAACATATTTTTTGATATATTGCTTTAAGAATCAAGAATTTACATGTAGAGCAGAAAAAACTGAGTGAACCCAGAACTGTTTGGGATCTATTCCCCTGGCACTTCAAGTATTCTGGGGGCAGTCAGTATGATAGACGTCTGCTGCAAAATGTGTGATGCCCACCACAACAGAGGACAAACATTTCACCTGTAAAAGCTATTAGAATTAGAGAACCATGTTCTCCAGATTTTCCAGGTCAGTTGTTGTTCAAATGTCATCAGGTTAACGTGTAATATAGAATTTTTTCCATTCACCCTAGAGGATGTGTGATCTGGGTGAGGGGTATGAGGGAAGAGTAGGTTAGAGGGCAGGGATGCAGTTTCAGTTTAGTTTTTTTCTTTAAACAATATCTGCCACCAAACAAACTTATTTTCCTTAGGTTTAAAAGTGAAATATTATCACCATTTGCTGCAAGAATATGCTTGTTATGTTTCTATTATGATTTCATCTATATAATGACAAAGGTATTTTTTTTAATCTGAAAATAACTTCTCCAATTTTTATCCACCAGGACCTGTTTTCTCCTACCTGCAGTTGAATAAAGGATTTTATTTTAACGAGATACTTTTGTCAGACTGGGGAGAAAGGCACTGACTTCAGAATTAGGAGTCTTTGCAAATGGATAAAAAAGAACAAGAACAAAAAGGGCAGATAATTAAAAAGCTATGTTAGCTGGCATCTACAATGGCAGCCAGATAATCAAGTCCACAATGATAAAGTGAGGTACAGTTCTACTTGGCAGTTAGGAGAGTGAGAAGCAAGCCATCCATCTATTAAAGTAAGGCATGGGTTTAAGAGATGGAGGAGTACAAAGTAGAGCTAGAAAGGACTAGCCATGTTTTCAGTCGTGCAGATGTTAGCATTTCTGTGGAATAGCAAATTGAAGTGATAAGCAAAATCATGAGGAATAGAGTTAACTTTGCATAAAAACCTTGACAATTACTTGGTCAGCCCCCTGGACGAGCAGTTTCTTAAGGTCTAATCACACTAGTTACTTGAATTTAATCACCAAAAAAGAAAAAAGATTTTGATAGTAAGAGATGATGAGATGAAGACAATGAAGGAACAATTTATCATTGCTTTCACCTGAATGGGCTGGTGCCTGGATGTATATCCTGACGAATTCTAGGAGGAAAGGTTTTGTCAAATGTTAGTAGCAGGAGGATATAGGAAGGGAAAGAATCTAACATTTTCCAAATGCACTATAACTAGGCATTCAAACCTCATTAACTCATTTCACATTAGTAAGCATTGAGAAAGCATTATTACTACTTACATACTATAATTGATGGAATGTGCCATAGTTCAGCTCTTCAGTGTTCAAAGTCCCATGTATTAAACAAGTTCTCCATGTGATGCTTTGGGAGGTGGTGAAGTCTTTAAGAGGTGAAGACTAGTGGAAAGTCTTTAGGTCATTATGGGGATGCCTTTAAAGTGGACTGTGTGTACCTGCATTTTTCTTCTTCTCGTTTGTTTCCTGTTCAGAAAGTAAGAGTTTTTCTCTAGAATATTATCCTACCATGGTGTTCTGCCTCACCTCATACCCAAAGCAATGAGGCCAAGGGATCATGTACTAAATCCTCCAAAACTGTAACCCAACATTAACATCGTTTCTTTATAAGTTAATGATCTCAGATATTTTGTTATAGTGATGGAAAATTGACTGGCACAAGATGAGATTCAGATTGCTGGTTGCAAAGATACTGTTTAAGACTCAGTATGTCACGGTCTTGAAATCTATACTTTTGGCTCCATACCATCATGCACCCATAATAGACTCAGTTACAAGAGAGAAGGCAAAAGTGAACACATTCCAGCATTCATTATCGTATCTGCCATTTACCAAAGAGAATCGGTATGAAATGAGTTAGAAGTCTTTAATGTTTTATAGAAATACAATCAGTAGATTACTGAACCATTTTGTATGGATAGAAATCTAGATATAGAATGTATTATTCAGTATTACATGCCCTTCAGAGAATTCAGTGATAACTTATTTGTCTCCAAGGTGGGAGGCAGGCTGGATAAATGCATAGGTTGCCCTAAAAACATGTACCCCCAAAATGTGAGATATATTCATGGAATTAGGATTGAGCACCATGGAGAAAAGATTAAAATTTAAAGCCCCTTGGAAAGGAGCTTAAGAATCTAAGTTACAGTAAAACTACGCATGACTCTTTGAAGGCACTAAGCTGTGGAAACGTATGCTGATGAGTGTGAAATAGGGACATAAGAAGATAACATGCCAGTCACAGGAACATATTATTTGAAATGGGATTAAATTAAGGTTTAAAGGCAAAGAAATTTATGCACCTTGGGTAGTTTGTGAAAGTTATGAGAGTTTTCCCCTCTAATTTGTCCACCTGAATGTAGTTTAGGCTGCTATTGGCAAATCAGATACCAATAATCACTGAGATTTTAGCTCGAGTGTTAGTGGACAATTGCTCTATCATTAAATACTGGGACAGTTCTCAAGTAGTTTATCATTAAATACTCGACAGTTCTCAAGACAGTTCTCTTGTTGGCAGGCAATTGTATAATCTTTCTTTTGTTGCTATTTTGCATGCGTAATATTTACACAAGGGTTTGCCAAAAATACCACCAGAAAACTTCAAATCAAATTAAAACTACTGAGTGGCAGAATAATAAAGGATAAAGTCTTGCTCCATTCAATTAATATTTATGGAGTACTTACTATAATGCTAAATACCAGAGTAATTGCTAGGCAACAATCATTCATGCTTTTACTGATCTTACAGTCTATTTTTATCAAAATAATTACATACATAAATTTTAGACTTCAGCTCTGGCAAGGGCAATGAAGAAGAGGTAGACAGTGTGGATAAGAACACTTAAACTTTGAATCATCAGGTAGTGGAAGTTTCCCTAAGGAAATCACTTTCATTCTAGGAGGGTTTGAAGAATGAGTAGGTGTTAATTCAGACAGAAAAAGGATGAGAGTGCTTCTGTTATAGGATACAGTATGTGTAAAGGTTTCTTGAGGTGACAAAGGACAAAAATAAACTTTTTAAACTTATAGGAGTGAACCAGAAAGAAGTTAGAAGCCTTGGTATGAGAAGACCCTAATTTGAAATTTTAAGAAATTAGTCCTAAGATAAATAATTTTGACCTTATCAGGGACATAAATCCAGAAGTAATTATTCTTACTTTTCCTTCCTTCCTTTTTTCTTCCTCCCTCCCTCCCTTCCTTCCTTCCTTTCTTCCTTGCTTCCTTCCTTCTTTTTTCCTTCCTTCCTTCCTTCCTTCCTTCCTTCCTTCCTTCCTTCCTTCCTTCCTTTTTTCATTCCTTCCTTCCATATATGATATGTAATATGATGTTTTAAAATATGCATACATTGGGAAAATGGTAACTCAATCTAACATTTGCATCACCTAACATACTTATCTTTTATGTAATGAGGATACAACATCTATTATCAGCAATTTTAATTATTATTCATTATCAAGTATAGTTACTGTATTGTACAATAGATCTCTTGAACTTATTCCTCTTGTTTAAGTGAAATTTTGTATCCTTTGACCAACATTTTCCCCCATCCACCGGTCTTCAGCCATTGGTAGCCCCATTCTGTCCTCTCTGATTTTATGAGTTCTGCTTTTTTGATACCTCTTTTGAGTGAAAAGCAGTATTTATCTTTTTGTGCCTGACTTACTTCACCTAACATAGTGTTTACGATGTGATTGCAAATGGTGGAATTTTTCTTATTTTTGATTTGAGCCCCATATTATTAGTATGGCAGTATTCTTATATTGAACAGATGAAAAATTTTTAAAAAGTTCAGCTTTTGGAGTAGAGGTAATAAATATTATGTCTGTTATCTTTTCCGGTTTCTATGTAAATGAAGAAATTTTTTATATAAATGTGGAAAATGTAGTCATGAAAATGCTTACTATTATATCAATTTTATACAGACTTGACCTTGGCCAAAGAAACATGCTTTGAAAAGTTAAAATGTACCCAGCTAAGTAATACACATTAGTCATTAACATTAACTCAATTTTCAGATAAATAATATATCCTTTTGATTTTATAGCTGGAAGTTAATCCAGTAGAGTGGTTATCATCAACTTCAAACCATTTGGGGTTTTTAATTGTTCTACTCAAATGAAAAGCTTTATGCCAGCTTTTGTTATCACCCAATTAATTCTCAAACCAATTAAGATAAAATCATACATAATCATCTCCTACTTATTACTAAGTTTATAAAATTTGCCTTCGTCACTTAGTTCTTTTGACCTCTCGTTGACAATGCCTGATTAGTGGAGCTCCAGTACTCTGCGATTCTTTGCTTATTAGCATTAATGGACGTTCGAAAAAAGACACTTCACTGCTAATTCAAATCTACATTGAACATTTCCTACAAATTTGAATAGCTTTGTAATCATTTGTCATTGACTACTGTATTTCATGTTGTTTATTCGTTTATAATAATATTCCTGGTTGAGAACAACATGATATTAAAATAATGTGGTATTTTAATATCATATTGTGTTTTTATCACATTGTGATGAGGACCTTTAAAATTTAATCTCTGCAGTTTTCAGCTATACCTTATTATTATCTATAATCTCTGTGTTGAAAAATAGATCCTTTGAACTTATTCCTTCTAACTAAAATTTTGTATCCTTTAACTTGGTAATTGACTGGTTACACTTTGGTTCATAAAACCTTCTCGGACTAAAAATGTAAGCATTAGAAGTAACTTTTAATATTAAGTTTATAAAAATAATTATATAAATAATATTTCTCATTATTTTATTTTGGCAATTACTATCATATTTATTAAATTCTAGATAACATTCTACATATTTTAAAATACTCATTTAAGTATTTTAATTAAATATAGCTAGCATACATATAAAATACAAAAATTATACATATTAAGGGACTTTAGTATATGCAAGTAAATTTTTAGATAGCATTAAAAATATATTAAATTATTTTTTCAATAAACATGTTTCAAAAATTGTGTTTATTGGAATAATTGCATTCTTTCAATAAACATGATTTAGCATTATGCAAATTTAAGTTTATTTCAATGCTGTTGTGAAATTTAGTGCTCAGATATTCTTGCCATCTGGATTAAAAAAAATAATTAGTCAAGCTCATTTCAGAAAATTAAAAGCATTTATGCTTCATCCATACAAATAAATTCAGTTAAAGTATTTTAAAGGAATATGCATTTTTAAATATATAGCAAATTAATGAATTGATGTTCTTGCAAAATTCTGTGGGAAAACCACACATCTTATTGGGTTATTGAAATTATTTTATATACATAAACATATGAAATGGCAATAAACTGACTTTATATTTTAATAATGCTTCATTAATGTTATATTTCTGAGCTCACATTATATGTGAACATATGTTAATATACATCTATCCTGTGCCCCTAATATACTTTTACTAATGACAATGATAATATCTACAAAAGCAGAAGTTTCCAATTATGATCATAAAAAGCAGTGATGTCAATTGTCTAATTTTGTTGAAGTTGCTGTTTCAAATTATTTTATTAGAGGATTATTTTATAAGAGAACTGACATAAACAAACATATGTCTTAACTTCCAAATGTCATCTTTGAAGCTATCTTATTCTTGCATATTATATACAAAATGTTCACAGCATTTTACTATTATAGTTGGCAATAAAATGATTTCTTGATTGAATATTGTTAAAAAACTTCAGCTCTTGTTCCAGCTTTGCAATTTTATGTCAGAAGTAAAATTTGATTCAGGTCATAGTATTAATCATGCAAGTACTAAAACTCTGGGGAACAAAATTTATTTAAGAAATCAATCATGCTGGGGACAGAGTAAATTCTCAGACTTGATAATGAATAGGACATGGAGTTGAACAGGCTGAAACAAGAGAGCTTACAAATGAAAGGTAGCCTGTATTTTCTCAAAGAATTATAAGATAAAGATTTTGTTTAGAAGTTAAGAGTTAGGTATATTTGGGGGACTTGAGGACATTAGAGCACACATTTAAAATTTAATTTTTGAGGCTGGGAATATAGCTCAGTATTAGAGTGGAGTAGGGTATATACCTAGCATGTGCAAGACCCTGGGTTCAATCTCCCGCACAACACACACACACACACACACACACACACACACACACACACACACACAAACATGGGATTATGTTTTTTGAACAATCTTACTTTCAGGTAATACTATACTCTTTTACATGTTGGTATGACCCCAATTAGAATGGCAATCATCAAAAACACAAACAACAACAAATGCTGGTAAGGGTGTGGAGAAGTGGGAACCCTAATACACTGTTGGTGGGATTGCAGATTAGTGCAAACACTTTGGAAAACAGTATGGAGGATCCTCAGACAGATGGGAATGAACCTACCATATGATCCAGCAATACCACTTCCGGGTACTACCCAAAAGAAGGGAAACCAAACTATCAGACCAATGCATGTGTATCTATGCTTATAGCTGCACAATTCACAATTGCCAAACTATGGAAACAGCCAAGATGTCCATCGAAGATGAATGGATTACAAAACTATGGGATATGTACACAATGGAATTTTACTCAGCCATAAAGAAGAACAAAATCATGTCTTTTGCAGGAAAATGGACAGATCTGGAAATATTATGCTAAGTGAGATTAGTCAGTCACAAAAAGTAAAAAATTGTAAGCTCTTCCTTTTACACGGAAGCTAGGAAGAAAGTGGAACATAAGAGGGAATCTAGATAAAGAAGGAGAAACCTTAGATGAGCAAAGATGGTGACTTAACTGAAGGTGATTGGGGGGGCAGAGAAATACCCTAATGCACATGATATTCTTTCACAAACATCAAAATCAATCACTAAACTGAACTTGAGAAGGAGGGAGGGTGAGGGAGTGGGGTGGGATTTGGGGAAGGGTTAAATGAGAAATGTGTGCATGTATGCCTTTACTAACTTGTACCTAACAAAGATGTATGATTACAATCACCAATAAAAAAAAAAATTAAATTCACTAACCAAGTAGACATACAAAAAAGAACGTGGATACAAAGAATTGTGTAGAAGCAAAATTTCACCAAAATAATAATAACTGTTTTTTAGTGAATAATACTTTCTTTTTTTTTTTTTTTTTGGTACTGAGGATTGAACTCAGAGGCATTCTACCTCCGAGCTACACCCCCAGCCCTATTTTTTTTTATTCTTTATTTTGAAACCGAGTCTCACTAAGTTGCGGAGTGCCTCACTAGGTAGCTGAGGTTGGCCGCGAACCCGGATCCTCTGGTCTCAGCCTCCCGAATGCTGGGATTAGTGAATAATACTTTCTACAACCAGGTTATTTAACAATTACCTGGTTGAGTTTTTCATCATACAAAAGAGAAAGAAATTAATTGGTTAAAAAGTAGTCAATTTATTTTATAGGAAACAATCTCTTAGCAGGGCTTTTTATTTGATGGGTCATGTCTTAAACAACATTCATGTAAGCCAAATATTTATATTTTCATGATTTCTTATGAAATGGTGTCTTAACTTTAATAAATATTTTAAGAAAACAGCAGAGATTTACCATGATGGATCATTTAAAAGAGTAATTGAAAGAATGTATTTCTTTTCTATTAATGTGATTATGTAAGTAAAAATACTTTTAATTTTTTAAAAATCTATGCTACTAGAGCAATTATTTTATCTGAATTGGATAAATGAGTCAGTTGGGCTGTGCTGTTTTTCACTGAAACTGCCGGCTGCCCTCAAACAAGGTCATGAATGGATAAGTAGTACCTTACACAGCTTAAAAGGAATTCAGGTATAATTTCTTAACACAAAGTAAAGAGAAAATATAAAACAGAACATCAACAATATCTACAGAGGCAACACTCATAAACCAATCTTATACATCTGGGCATACATTCTGAAAAAGAAATCTGGAGCCCTAAGTTGCTAGGGAACACGGATCATAACATCATAACAGTTGCTTTTATTTACTTTTGATTTAACTTTGATCAACTTTTTTTTTTTAACCTGGAAATGTGCCACCTACCAAGACATTTCTAAAATTCAAATTCTTGAATACTGTTTTGTATAAACAAATGAACTTTGAAACTTCCTTCCTCTATAGGGAAGGAGGCTCTCATAAGCCTTCATCTGTGGTTGCCGATTCTAAAGTCTTCTTATTCAGCATTGAAAATGAAGGAGTATATCCTCATATGATTTGGTTTCATAACTTCCATAGCTTATTTAAAGCTCCAGTTTATCTGGTGATTTCCATCTTCAAGAGAGAAGCTGAGCAAAGGTTCCCTCTAGTCATGCTACTTTATCAGCATTACAAACTTCTGGACATTAAAGTGATAAAGTATGTTTAATGAATTTCTGATTATGTGTTTAGGTTGATTTCCTGTGTTAAAGAGGAGTTTAAAACTCTTAAAAACTTTTATTTCTCTTTGGCAGACAGTAAGGTCTGAGAGATGACTGAATGTTTTTGAGAAATGAACAATGTAGTTACAACACCACACATTTGGGGAGGTAACGGCAGTTTCACACCATTGTTCAGTAAATATTCACTGAATACCTCTTAGAACTCACATCTCTTAATATTTGAGATGAATGAAAATAGCCATGGTGCTGATTTCTTTCTTTTTTTTTTTTTTCTTTGCAGTACTGGAGGTTGAACTCAGGGGCATTGTACCTTCGAGCTACACCCCCAGCCCTATTTTTTATTCTTTATTTTGAAACCGAGTCTCACTAAGTTGCGGAGTGTCTCACCAGCTAACTGAGGCTGGCCGAGAACCCAGATCCTCCGATCTCAGCCTCCCGAATGTTGGGATTACAAGCGTGCGCCACCATGCCCGGCTTGTGCTGATTCATTTCTGCATCACAGAAATTGAAACATATCTGAAAAAGAAATAAATGAGTCCCGAGACCCGGGAGATAACTTGATCTAGAAGGGACAGCTTTGAGTGCCACACTTGGAGCCTGGTCTTTATTCTTGAGAATTCATGAGTGCAGAGGGTTTTAAGCAAATATGCTGACTCCTACTGAGTAAAGGGTATGTACTCACTCCTGAGTTGTAACTCTCAGGAAACATTATCATCAGTGTAGGTAGAGGTGAAAAGATTCTAAACAGGAGTAGCAGGAAAAAAGAGTGGTAAAGAAAAGATGCATCTGAGAAATAATAGAAAAGTTTGGGTACCTATCCTCTTTACTCAGCTTTGGAAAACTAGCACAACTTTAATCTTGGCCTTTAATTTTTTTTTTTTTTTAAGAAGTTTCAGTCATGGACTCATGACTCAGATTTCTAACTCTGCCCTGATCTGATATATCCTGAGTTCTAAGAATTATAAACACCTTAATTCATCTTCAATTTATGTTTCAAAAGTACCTCAGTGACCAAATGATTCTCTTGTTCTCTCTTATCTTAGAATGTAGCCTCTACTATCTGACCAGTCTCTAAAGCCAGAAATTAGAGTCATTCTTAAAATGTGATTCTTTCTTACTAGTGCCTGGTGATACTTAAATTGTTTCCAATGTAGAGAAATTTTAGTCCCTAAATATCTTAAGTTTTGTTACTTTTTTCTTCCACTCCTAGAAACTATTCTAGTCGTGGATTCTATCATCATTTGCATGGATTATTACTGTAGTTTACACACACACACACACACACACACACACACACACACACACACATTTTTATCTACTTTTATTGGTGCATTGTAGTCTCACATCATAATGTACTTCAGGTGATAGGGACATACGTGCACACAGTCCTTAGTGAACTCCCCATCCCCAGCTCCCTCCCTACTGTATTTTTGAGTTTTCCACATCTACACTTATTCCATGGCCTTTCCATGAGCTTTTTGAAATGCAATTCTGATATGTTACTCTCTTACCAATCTGAAATTCTTTTTATTTCAAATTTTTATTGGGGCCTTGTAATCCCACATGACAGTGAAGTTCAGAGTGATAGAGATATACATGTACACAGCACTAAGTGAGCTTCCCCCTGGACCCCACCCCACTTGCTCCCTTTCCCTGTACAGGATACTGAGATTGGCATTGCTAATCTTGTATATGTACGTGGTGTCAGTTGAAGTGTTTCCTTCATCAAATCTAAAATTATTCAGTGTATCCATTATTTTATAATAAACACTGGTGTCCTTAATGTGACATTCTACACTTTATGTAATCTGCCAAACTCTCCAGCCTCTTCTTATGCCATTCTGCCCTTCTCTTTCCACTCTTCCTCTATGCTGACTATATTTCAGTTTTTTTAGAAGATGCTATTCACTCTTACCTCAGAACATTTACACATGCTGTTTCATCAGGCTAGAATTTTATTCTCACCTATTCACTTATTTGTTGGTACGACTTGTTCAAACAATAATTCATCAGGACTCTTCCAACATCTTACCTCTCTCCACTCATCGGGGAAATCATGAACATCTCCTGTAAGGCTTCATGGCTGCTGATATATTTTGATTCACAAAACTGATTACAGTCAAAATTTGTGTATTTGTGTGACTTGTCCATTCGTTCTCAGTAGACTGATGTAAGGGTACATGTTTTGCTCATTGAGATATCTTTAGATGCAAGAATAATAATTCGCTATGTAATATTCTTTTAAAGAATATTTCCTGATTGAGAGAATAGATTAATTAATATCTAATTAGGGGAGTAGTGTAAAGAAAAGACTTTAATTATGCTAATCAATTTCTAAAAGCAAACAACTTATTTTGGCTTCATCTGTAGATGTAATCACAAAATCAAATACATATTAAAAAGTTACAATTGAAGTTGAAAGTATATTTTGATAAATGACTGGAAAATGAAGAGAAATCCATACTAAAACGTCAAGAACTCTTTATCCTATCTTTATTTGAATTATGTTTTAGAAAATCATGCTAATCAGAGAAGATCTTGGATTTCATCATAAAGAAAAAAGGATACAAAGCTCTGTGAGATTCTATTATATTTAAATTCAATAAGCAGTTTAAAGAAATTGCTTTAAAAAGTTTTTGAAAGGTTACCACATGGAGACCACAGAATTGATGAAATAAAATACCACATAGTATACAATAAAAATGTCTGTTTTCTTGACCTTCTTAAATCTATTACTCATAGAGTACTCAGCAAATCTTGTTAAAGCCTGTCTAGGAAGGCCTTTGTGAGAGAAACTTTCTTCCATAAATTCATTTACTAATGGCCTATTCTAGTGGTGTAACACAATAAAATTATTTCCTGGGAATTCAACGTAAACTAAATTTAAAAAGCTCTGGACCAGCATTCTGCCTCTTTGACCAATGGCTCTGTGACTTTGAGAAAATGAAAAGAATCCGAAGACTGAAAAACTTTACATTTCTTTCAGTTCTCATATTCTGTATTTATATCTGATTCGGATAGAGAAATGACGTTCATTCTCTTCCACATAAAGGTACTGATACAAATGCCCTTTGGATTGCAAATGCAGAAAAATCATTATAATTTGGAGAGACTGTGGGCCTCATTATCCTCCCAAAGGGTTCAAATTTAATATTTTCTGTGCATAAAGGTATTTACTATTTGAGGGGAAATGTTAGGGCTAGAACTAATACATCTCAATCGTTTACTAGCTGCTTCTTAATTGTTCCCTCCATGAAAAGGTGCTAATCATGGTGCTAATCTTAGATTGCTGATGAAGATTCATGTGCTAGTAGTATATGTAAAGCCCTTGGAACAATGTCTGACGTGTAACATTCTATTATTAGTATATTCAAAGACTATTAACAAAATTTCTGTGCCTTATCAAATTTCACAATATATTTGCTAGGGAAATGACAATTTCAAAATAATACATAAAACAAAGAAATGTCATAAGACGACACAAGTGCCAAATGAACTGACCTTTTTATATTGTTAGAGGAGAGCTGAGGATGGAGAGATCGACAGTGGGTCCATCATGGAAGATTCTCATGAAAAGGATCCATTTTGATCTGGGCTAGTAAAATTTGTTTAAAAAATGCCAGTCTTTTCTTCAGTTAGGAATTTCTGGTAAATAATTGGTTGTTTATAACTGTATTTTGGTTGTATCCTGCCATATTCCAAAAATATTGAGACAATTAGATAAGATCATATACTTAGGTAAAAATAATCTAGAGGAATATTTTTAATAAACTATTACAAAAAAGGCAACCACCATTTTTCTGAGGAATGTCTAAATAAGATTGGGAAACTCTTTCCCTGTACCTCTTATAAATACTCCATTCTTGGTATCAGACAGCTGCTTGGCCATTCCAGACATTCTCTGAAGAACATGCACAGGTAGAAACAGAAACACAAGGTGACACTTTATTATTAGCAAAACCTGTTTCACTGTATTTTTCTTTTCGTTAGAAATCCTGTCCTAAATCTCAGAATTCCTACCCATGAGAGTGAGGGGATGGAGACCAGAATCAGCCAGACAGAAGGCATGTGCTCTGCGATCTGCAAAACTTCCCAGAGTGATCAAGATACTTACTCTGGCCTTTCCTTGACCTGAACTCTAGCTTTGAGAAAATGCCCTCATTTGCGGAAAGCAAGAGTAGAAATAAATGTTATGGTTAAGTATAGGTTTTTGATATTGGGACCTGATGGAAAAAGATGTTTTCCCTCTGAAAAAACTCTCCCCAGACACCAGGGCCAATGAGGGCTCTAGGACTGAGCAGGGTCTCTCGGGACTTCTGAGAGGATGTGAGTAGATGAACTAAAGGGGACACTCTTTCCTGAGAAGAATCTTGCCCCATCATGAAGATTGTCAGTAAAGCAGCAGTAAAACTAACTCCTCTTTTATGTGGCCAAGACACTATGAACTGAACTCCACTTTATTTGTTCAGTGGAAATCTGGGAACAGGTTTGGCTAATCTTATCTCTAAGGTTATGCTAGTTAGTAAGGGTGAACGGCAACAGAGACCAAAGCTACTGCATATGATGCTCGGAGAAAAACTATGGTGGAGTCTCCTATCCTAGTAAAAGGAATTAACACCAAGAGGCTCAGATAGCAAATGACTCCAAAACAGTTAGTAACAGTTGATCTTAGAAGTCATTTAAAATATATAGTGTTTGTAAATCATCTTCCAAGAAGCTAAAATACTGAATGTAAGTTTAAACATTTCACTCTGGTAGAAAATGATGTGCTTATGAATTCTCTACAGAACATTAGCATTTTTCTGGTTCTAATATTATTCTTTTTTCACAATGGACACTATATTTTCATACCTACCACCAAGTAGATAGAGACCCTGAACAGTAAAAAAAAAAAAAAAAAAAAAAAAAAAAAAAAACTACCAATTTTTTTTTTTTTTTTTTTTTGCGGTACTGGGGATTGAACTCAGGGGCATTCTACCTCCGAGCTACACCCCCAGCCCTATTTTTTATTCTTTATTTTGAAACCGAGTCTCACTAAGTTGTGGAGTGCCTCACTAGGTAGCTGAGGCTGGCCGCAAACCCGGATCCTCTGGTCTTGGCCTCCCGAAGGTTGGAATTACAAGTGTGCGCCACCACGCCCGGCTCTATTTTTTATTCCTTATTTTGAAACAGGGTCTCACTAAGTTGCGAAGTGCCTCACTAGGTAGCTGAGGCTGGCCACAAACCTGTATCCTCCGGTCTCAGCCTCCAAAATGCAGAGATTACAAGCCTGTGCCACCACGCCCGGCTCTGCCAAATTTTTAAAGTGAAAAACATCCTCATGCACCAGGAGAAATTGATAATAGTGGGGAGAAAAAGATGTGACTTTAATCATTTATTCAAAGCTGCCAAAAAGGCACTGGAGACATTGATAAAAAATAACTACATTTGCAATTTAAATAACACAAAATATTTCATTTTTAACTGTTCTTCTTTTATTTCACAGGCAAATTCATTCCTCTTTTCAGCTCGACTGGGCTGATTGCTTCCCTTCATAATGTACTGTTTGGAATGATTTAAATGCACTTCCTTAAGACAGAAAAAAAAAGATAAATGCAAATTTTTCAAAGCACACATACATTGGTGTGTTTTGACATGCAGTTTTTCACTCAGATTTATTATAAAATTTTATTTCCAATTAGAAGTATAAGAATTTGAAATGTGAAGAAGGGAAAGGATTTGACTTACAATATGAAATTGGATGTCTCTCCCAGAGAAGTCTTCATGGGTTTCATTTTAATTAACCTGCTTTTAATTTTATTGTTGTATTATTCGGTTTCACTTTATGGTGCCACTTAGACAGTAAACTTCTCATACATCTGCAGGGACTGATAACAATGGGTTTAATTTAAATTTAAAGTATCAGTGCAATTTAAAGATACAGTGTCACTAAGAATACTTGTCACAGAAGCATATGTCAGTGCATAGCTTTTCTAAATAAGCCTATAGAAATATTTAAGGTCATGCTGAGAATTTTTACGCTAATTTTTATATTAAGCTGTTCATTTATGCAATGATTTGAAGGTCTTTATGAAACTAAGTAGCTTTTGATTTTCAAGTAATATGTTACAACTTCCATATAACTAGCCTAATCCTGAGTTGTTTAAGCTATACAGATTATTTGAAATTGTTAAAGTATAACTCTACTTTCCATTGAAATAGGAATTTTAATCATGTCAAAAAGTGAGTCATTTTAATAGTTTTAGGAAGTAAATACAAAATCAAGAAAGTTTCACTTAGTGAAACAAAGGAAGTATATTTTTCAGCAAAATTGGAAAGAGAGACAGAAAAGCAACATGAGGAAATAAAACATTTTATGGGAAAAATAGTTATCTGATGTACTTCTATTATTTTCAACATTGCTTTATATATCTCTGGATTTGGGGACTATCTATAAGAAGACCTAATCTCTGAGGGACTTTAGATAATGGAGGAGAACCTCCGTGGAACCAGGAAGATAGTCTTGGGGAGGGGGAAGTCCACCAAGTGCTGTGTGCATGTCTGTGACTATCACGCTGAACTACATTATGATGTGAGACCATAGTACACCAATAAAAGTATTTAAAAAGTATTAATATTAGCTTTCTCTTACTTCTCTTATGATTTCAAGGATAATGTTGATTTCAGTGTTTTGGGGGATTTCTTCAAATCACCTCTTTGCCACTCCAGGCAAAAAATATGTTTTGCAGTCTTCTGGTTGTCACAATGTTCCCCTTGATTTTGGTAAATTCAAAAAAATGAAGTAAATATATTTTAATCCATAGATACTCTTTTAGTTATACATTAAAAGAAAAGATTACCAGATAGCCCAACAGTAATATGTAGAAACAATCAAAGAGTTCAGAAATACAAATGACACAAAATGAGTGAATAGTAAGTTTAATATTTATTTAATGACAATACATGTATAAATAAAAATATTAACTAAAATGTATAAAGTAGTAAATTGCATTATGTAGTACACAAAATTAGGATTTTTTAGTATCCACTTATTTACTTACTAAATATTTACTGTGTATCTAGTGCTAGGCATTATTTTTGTTTTTGAAGGGTATATTTGTTTTGGGATGTGTGTGTGTGTGTGTGTGTGTGTGTGTGTGTGTGTGTGTGTGTAATTTATTGAGAGGGGAATAAAGCAATGCAAGGGCAAAAGAAAAGTTGAGAGCTTGCAATTTTTAAGTAAAGTGTTAGGGAAGGACCAACTATGTGTACATCTTAGCGAATTTTATATATGTATATATCAAACTATTTCTAACTAAACCAGAGTATAAGAAAGTTCCAGCACCCAAAAGCTCTCTCCTGTCCCTTCTATCAATATTCATCGCAAGAGGTAACCACTAAATCCCAAACCAAATTCATTTTGCCTATTCTTGAAGTTCATGTAAATGGAATCATGACATATACCCTTCTAAGTTGCTTCTTGAGGCATGATACACACATGATTCATCATATTTTTATTTTATTTTGCTCTTTTGAGCAAAACTCTGAATAAGTGAAAAGTAACCCAAGATAGTATCTGGGATATCAAATATGTTCATTATGCAGTATAAATATGGTGCAGAACAGATGAGAGGTAGAAGAGCACCCTGGTAACAGGGACATTTTTATGGATGCTAGAAAGTAACAAGTTCTAGATAAGAAAAGAAAAAAGGGGGATAATTTTCCAGGTAGGAGAAACAATCCTAGAAAAGTCCAGAGGGAAATGTCAATTTGTAGGATAGAATGATGCTTTAGTCTGAAGAGATTCACTCAGTGACTATGTTATTGTGTTATTGGTGATGATACCCAAAGAATATAACATAGTCTTTTTTTTTTTTTTTGGACTGTGTTCAAGTTTGGGTTATTATCTAAATGCTGTGATGAACATCCTCACACAGTCTTTTGATGGACACTAGCAATCATTTCTGTTGGGTACATGCCAAGTAATGAAATTGCTGGGTAAAAAGTTTGGCATATATTTAGCTTCAATAAATTACTAGTTTTCTAAGATGGTTGTATAAATTTAACCTTCCATCAACAGTGTATGAGAGTTCAAACTGCTTCTATTTATTCATATTGTTCATTTGTTTAATTTTAGCCACCCTTATTTTTGTCTGATACTTTTCTATTTATATAACAGTTTTTATAGTCTTGAATGTCCTATATTAAAAGCTTGTTCTTTAATACATTGTACCTCTGTTGCTCATCTATATGAAAAAAAAATACTGTCTAACTGGACTGAGATAGCATCTCATTATTTTTGTTTCCCTAAAAATCATTTATATTGACCGTTTTTGAGCATTTATATATCTCATATATATTGAGCATTTATATATCTTCTTTTCAGAAATATATAGTTAGATTGCTAGTCCATTTTAAACCCATTATTTGGGTTTATTTTACTTTTTTTTTGTTTTTTTGCTATTGAGGTTTTTAAGTTCCATATATATTCTGGATATTAACCTCTTCCTAAACATACAGTTCACAAATTCTTTAACTTGTTTCCTTGCTCTGTTGATTATTTCCTTTGCTATGCAGAACTTTTTATTTTGATGTCAATTTTTATTTTGTTGTCTGTGCATTTAGGGTCATATACAAAAAACCTTTGGAAAGAGCAATTTCCTGAAGTGTTTCCTCATTTTTTTTCTAGTACTTTCACAGTTTCAGGTATAATCTTTTGAGTCTTTAATCCATTTTGAGCTGATATTTGTAACTAGTGAACGATAGAAACATAGAGTTATTCCTTTGCTGTGGACATCCAGTTTTCCCAGCAATATTTATTGAAGAGATTGTCCTTTCCCCAGGGTATGTCCTTGACTCTTGTCAAAAATCAGTTGGCATTAAATGTGCGGTGTTATTTCTAGGCTCTCTATTCTACTCCTTTTTCTATGTGTCTGTTTTATGCCAATACCATCGTCTTTTGATTGCTATACCTTTGTAGAATATTTTGAGCTCTGGTAGCATGATGCTTCCAGTATTTTATCCCCCTCCCTCCCTCAATATTGCCTTGCCTATCTACGTCCTTTGAAATCCCATGAAGATTTCAAGATTTTTTTTTCTAATCTCATGAAGAATGACATTGATATTTTCATGGAGATTGTATTGAATCTGTAGATCACTTTGGGTGATATGAATACAATTTTAGTTAGTCCAATTCATGAACAAGGTGTATCTTTACTTATTTGCATTTTCTTTAATTTATTTTATATTTTTTTCAGGCTTCTTTGTAAAATAAAAGCTTTCCACCATTTTTCATTAATTTCTATTTGTTTGCATTTTTGTTTAGGAGCCTATATCTGAGCTAGTGAGAAATACTCTTCTATAATTTTCTTTTCTAGTAATGTCTTTGTTAAAATTTTGTATCAAAGTTTTGAGGGCCTATCAAACAAGTTAGAAAACATTATTTTACTATTCTCTGAAAAACTTTGCATAACATTGGTCTATTTCTTTCTTAAAAGGATGGAAGAAGCAACTAACAAGCCACCTGGACCTTAATTTTTTTTAGAGAAGATTATTTTTATTAAAATACAATGTTTTTTATAGTAGGAGCATTCATGTATTTCGTTTGTTTGCTTTTGTTTTGCTTTTTGATACTGGAGATTGAAGTCAAAGGCATTCTACCTTTGAGCAACACTCCTAGTTCTATCTTATTTATTTATTTTTTATTTGAAGTAGGTCACATTAAGTTGCTGAGGGTCTCACTAAGTTGCTAAGACTGCCCTCAACTCCATGCTCCTCCTATCTCAGTCTCTCAAGTACTAGGATTACAGATAGGTGCAATCATACCTAGCTATATTTATGTTTCTGATTGCTTGTTATCAGATATGACAATATTGAGTCATGTAAAGTTTTTAATGTACAGTTGCTCAAAACTTTATTAACAATTAAAAGATCATTAGTGATATCTTCTTTAAAATTTGATCATGATTATTTATATTTTCTATTTTATTATTGGCTAAGTAAATGCATAATACATTTTACTAATATATTAAATAACTAACCACTAAGTTTATGGATTTTTCTCTCATAAACTTTATACTTCATTAATTTTGTTTTATCTTTATTAATTTTTTCTTCTAAATGGAATTTAATTAAATGTTCTTTTTTTTCTATATTCTTTGGACTCAACTCAGCTAACTTATTTTCAACTTATCTTCTTTTCAACATGTCCCTTAAGAAATTATTAGAAGGCGGTACAGGACCAACATTCCAACATATAGAAACTGGTAAAAAAAAAAAAAAAAATTCCTCAATAAAACCACTAAAAATCAGAAAATAAAATCAAGAATTAATAAATCAGATAGCATTAAATTAAAAGATTTTTATTCATCAAAAGAAATGATCAAAAGTCTAAAGAAAGAGCCTACAGAAATGGGAGATATTCTTTGCTAGCTATTCCTCTAATAGAGGACTAATATCGAAAATGTACAAAGAAATTAAAAGACTTAACATTAAAAAAATAAATAATCTAATGGGCAATTGAACTAAATAGATATTTCACAAAAAATACCAATAGCCAATAAATATATGAAAAAAATGTTCAACAGCATTAACAATAAAGGAGATGCAAATCAAAACTACACTGAGATTTCATCTATCTCCAATTAAGTTGGCAATCATCAAGAAATCAAACAACAATAAATGCAGGCAAGAATGTGGGGAAATAGAAACTCTACTACACTGTTGGTGAGATTGCCAATTACTACAAGAGCTATGGATATCAATATGGAGATTCCTCAGAAAACTGAGAATGGAACTACCATACAATTCAGAAAACTCAGAATAGAATCAGCCATAACACTTCCGGTATCTTTCCAAAGAAGTTGAAATCAGAATATTATAGTGATACAAGCATATCCACATTTATATAAGCACAATTCGCCATAGCCAAGTTATGGAACATATGAATGGAATACAAAATTATGGGATATACACACAATGAAATTTTACTTAGCAATAAAGAAATACAAAATTATGCCATTTGTTGGAAAATGGATGGACCTGGAGAACATTATGTTAACTAAGATTAACCAATCACAGAAAGTAAAATGTCTCTTGTGCAGGATGAGAAAATGGGGTTTATTTCCAGTTTCCTGCATATGGTTAACCAGTTTTGCCAACACCATTTGTTAAAGAGGCTATCTTTCTTCCAGTGTATACTTTTGGCTCCTTTGTCAAAAATCAGTTGACTGTAAGTCTGTGGGTCTGTTTCTGAGTCTTCTATTCTGCTCCATTGGTCTATGTGTCTATTTTTGTGCCAATACCATGCTATTTTTATTACTGTGGCTTTGTAGTAGAGTTTAAAGTCAGGTATTGTGATGACTCCTGCATGATTTTTATTGCTAAGAACTACTTTGGCTATCCTGGGCTTTTTGTTTTTCCAGATGAATTTAAGGACTGATTTTTCTATGTCTGTGAGGAGCGTCCTTGGCAATTTCATGGGTATTGCATTGAATTTTTAGATCAGTTTTGGGAGGATGGCCATTTTGATGATATTTATTCTGCCTATCCAAGAGCATGGGAGGTCCTTCCATCTCCTAAGGTCTTCATCGATTTCTTTCTTCAGTTTCTATAATTTTCCTTATAGAGGTCTTTAATCTCCTTGGTTAGGTTTATCCCTAAGTATTTTATTTTTCGGGGTGCTATTGTGAGTGGAATTGCTTTCTGGATTTCTTTTTCGGTTGATTTGTGGTTGGCATATAAAAAGGCTTCTGATTTTTTAAGATTGATTTTGTATCCAGACACCTTACTGAATTTGTTGATCGGATTACAAAACTATGGGATATGTACACAATGGAATTTTACTCAGCCATAAAGAAGAACAAAATCATGTTCTTTGCAGGGAAATGGATGCAACTGGAAAACATTATGTTAAGTGAGATTAGTCAGTCACAAAGAGTAAAGAAGCATATGTTCTCCCTAATATGCGGATGCTAGGGAGAAGATGGGGCATAGGAGGGTCT
>PVLC010009234.1:0-20716 GCA_004027655.1 Graphiurus murinus | reverse complement strand
CTCCTCGATGAGCAAAGAAGGTGATTTAATTGTAGTGAATGCATGGGGCAGAGGGACACCCTAAGGCACATGATGTACTTACACAATCATATCAAGGTCACTCACTGAACTGAACCTGACGGGGAGGGGGGGAGGGAACAGGGTGGGAATTGGGGAAGGGGTCAAATGAGAATTGTGTGCAAATATGTTGTTAACAACTTGTACTTAACAAAGATGTATGCTATATTGCACGAATTACTACAATATATTAATAAATAAATTTTTTAAAAAAGTATAATAATCTTATCAATTTAGAATAAATTATAGATGAATGATTAAAAAAAGAAAGTAAAATGTCATATGTTTTCTCTAATGTGGAAACTAGGGAGTAACTGGGATACAAGAGGAATTTTAACTTATGGAGGAGAAGTCCAAGTGAAGAAATGGAGGGAGTCTAGGGGAGGCTAGGAAGGGAAAAGAATTATGAAGGAAACACTTCCATTGATGTTCTATACACATGTGAAACTATCAATGCCATTCTCAATATCCTGTATGGAGAAGGTGAGGAAGTGGGGAGGGAGCCAGGAAGAAACTCACCAAGTGCTGTGTGCATGTATGTCCCTATCACTCTGAAATACATTATGATGTGAGACTACAAAACACCAATAAAAGTATATATAAAAAGAGAATGTATAAACCGAGCATGGTGGTGCATGCTTGTAATCCCAGTACTTGGGAGGCTGAGACCAGAGGATCCAGGTTCCCTGCAAGCCTCAGCTACTTAGTGAGGCCCTCCACAACTTAGTGAGAACCTATTTCAAAATAAAGAATAAAAATTAGGGCTGGGAATATAGCTCGTAGGTAGAATGTCCCTGGGTTACTTCCATCCCCAGTACCGCAAAAATAAATAAATAAATAAATAAATAAATAAATAAATAAATAAATAAATAAATAAATGTATATTGTTCCCTAAATTCTGATTATATCCTGTTGTTGTTTGCGATTTTGATTGCTAATGAAAATCCTTTGTGTGTCTTTAGTCAATATCTGTCCTTATTGCGAACTACTCTGTACTTTTCCTTTTAATACATGGCTTCTGTTGCTTGTAATTTCTGTTCTTTGCCTTCTTTTTTAGCACCTTTTAAGTTTGCACCAATCAGTTGCTCTCTGTGTCTGTATTGCATTCAGGTTCCCTGTGAACAACTGTCACAGTGGTGGTTTGTCAGGTTCTTAACAACTGAATATTGGAAATTTAGAGCCATCATTTTTTCTATTGAATGCATATCCCTGAGCTTAGTAGTCAGGATAAAGGAGTCAAATAATGATTTCCATTGGTAGTAGTTTTCTAGGTCTGCCCCAAACAGAATACCACAAACTTAGTCACTTAAGCAACAGAAATTCATTGTCTCATAGTTCTGGATGCTGGAATTCAGAACTAATTCAAGTTCTTTCTGAGGCTGTAAAGAATAATCTGTTTTTTTGGATTATTTTATCCTCTGGCAGTTTTCTGGTAGTCATTGGTATTCTTTAGCTGGAAGAAACATTGGCTCTGTCTCTGCCTTTACCTTCACATGGTGTTTTCCCTCTGTGCATATCTACAAGTTTCTTCTTTTTATAAGGACACAATTGTATTTAATTACAAGCTCAACTCTCCAGTGTAGCCTCATCTTAATTTCATATACACATTCGGATGTATTGAGGACTACAACTCCAAAATATTAACTTGGCAGGGGGCTCAAATTGGTCCATTATCCCACTCAGAGATGCTACTCCTACAAAAAAGGCTATGAGGGAGTTCTTGAATTTTTAAAAGTATTATTATTGTTATTACTTAAAACTTTTAAAGATTACTTTAGGGACTAACTTAATTATAACACAAGTGCATGTGGCAATGTGATTTTTAAAAAGTCATTCATCAATTTCAAGCTTTCTCTTCTGTATTCAGTGATCCTGCTGCTAAGATTTTAAAAACTGCCTTTATCTAAACCATTTGCCATTTGGCTTCCTGTTAGGTTCTCCTAAGGAATCATTAAAAGGATATTAATAGGATGTATTATATGCTTAGTCAATTCATACAAAGAAAAGGCACTAAAGCAAAAGCAAAAGGGGCACCTTGTAGCCTGTGAAAGAAAATTGTGTCTTAGAGGGAGAGAAGAGTTAGATGATGATTCATGACAATGAGTGGGTGCAGTGTAGACTTTGAGAGAGAAGTGAGCATCTCAGGGGATTGAAGATATGGCAAATGAGTACAATCCCATGAGGTACTAATCCTAGTTCAGTTGCATGGTGCTCATCTCAGTAATGGAATGTACATCCCCACAATTGAGTGCTCACATCATTCACTGAACAGCTTTGCTTCTCCCTGCTCTGCCAAATAATCATCTCCTAATTTAATGCCCCCACATGACTATGAATGTTAGACCAATTCATGGTTGTGATGTTATATACTAACTTATAGGAGAAGGGTAAAAATCAAGTCCTGGTTTCTATATCAAGAATCACTAGAGTGAAGACTTCCTAAAGCATCAGAGGAGAATTTATATGTTGAAAAATATTCAATAAAATTCATTAAGTGAATCAATGTTTAATATAGTTATAGTTGGAGCCAGGTGTGGTGGTGTAAGCTTATAATCCCAGTACTTAGGAGGCTGAGCTGGGAGAATTCGGGTTTGTGGCCAGCCTCAACTACTTAGTGAGGTCCTCCACAACTTAGATATCCTGTTTCAAAATAAAGAAAAAAAAAAAGGACTGGGGTGTAGCTTGGAGGTAGAATGCCCCTGAGTTCAATCCCCGGTCCCCCCCCCCAAAAAAAATAGTTATATTTGTATTCTAATCAGGGACAATATATATTTCCAATATGTTGGCTGTCTTTTTGTTGTTTAGACAGGCAGACATTTTAAAATTGTAGGGAATGAAAATCATTGATTTTCCCTTAGAAATGTATCAGAAAATTATTCCCATACAATAATTAAATAAATGTTGATGTCTATTTTCATATTTAGAGGTAAAAATGTATCTCAGAAATATTAGTTAGTGTTTCACTGATATGAAGTATGAATCTCAGTTGATTATTTTCTCTACTTGTGAAAAACAAATTTCTGTATCATTACTTCAGTGATCTTACATATGTATTCATAATTCTTGGATCACATTAAATTTATCCATGTGCTAGATTCAGCTTCCATTCTAAATTTTGCTTAAATGAATCTGTAATTGGTTTTTGCTGGTACTTATGACTTCTTTCTCATAGATAACTCAGACAAATTTTATAGTTATATAAAAACAAAAATATATTTAAAGATTCTAACTATAAAAATAAGTATGCTAAAATGTATCAAAATTAACTCAGACTTACAAACTTTTTGTGCTATTGTCCTGAAGAGTTGAGATTAGTGCATATTATATTTTTGTATATTTAGGAATAAAAGAAGGCCAATTCATAATTACCTAGTTTTTATGACTCAAAGGATTGAAAGGTAGAGCCTGTGACTGAGGACACCAAATTAAAGAACTATTCAATTCCATCATGTAATGTAGAAGAATTTAGAAGATGCTGGCAACAACCTTCAGAGAGTGGGTTCCCACTCTCAGAATTCCATTAAAGTGGTGATAGTGATTACTCAAATATGAAAGCAAAAATTAAGAAAATAAAAATCCACATATCCAGACTGGAGAGAGTTCTGAGGTGAAGCCCTTGCTGAAAGAGAGGGTGAGTTTATGAATTCATTAAAAATGGAGAGAAAATATTGTGATTGAGAGATTTCCCTTCATCTTATTTTCATGTTGTCTTGGTCAGTATTCTAACTGCTCTCTCTAAAACAAATGACTATGCAACTTAGAGGGAGAAAGATTTATTTTCTCACAATTTTGGAGATTTAGAGGTCCCATCCATGTGAGGCTGGGTCAGCAGAACTCAGGGAATAGTGGCTGGAAGCAGAAAGATGGAAAATGTAGTGGCTCTGTTCTCACATCACAGAGACTGGAAATAAGAGAGACAGCAGAGGAGGAGGAACTATATAATCCCAAAGCCACATCCCCAGGGACCACACCTTAGCAACCAAACCTGCTTCCAACATGGCTACTTTGTTTCCATGATGGCTGGAGGGACATTCTAAATTCAAATCATTACACATATTCCCCAGAAAGGTGATATATGCCTACATGAACTCACAGAGCTGTCAAGCTTTACTGGGACAGCTGAAAGATCCAGGTAGTTTAGCTTCATTTTGCTCTCTTTTAATCCAAAACTTTGCATCGTCTCCCAGATTACAGCACTGGCTGCAGTATTAACGTCTGGTAGCATTAATCTGGAAAAAATCAGAGACTAGTGTGTGGGGGAGAGCACCACAGTAGGGTACCACCATTGACCAAAAGGAACATGATCTACTCTTCATTTACTTTTCAGAAAAAGCAATTCATGAAGAAGAACTGTTACTAACCTAGTAAAAGAATCCTTCTCTGGACTCCAGGATCTACTCCTCAGATAGTTTTAATGTACCCGTATCTACTGAAGAGAGTTGAAAGGGAAAATGCTATAGGGATAGATTTTTTATATTTTTCACTCATTGATATGCTCATATTATGGAAAACCTAGGTACCTAGGTTAAAACTATTATTTACATGTGTTGTAAACTTATCTAATTTTTCAGGAGTCCCCAAAGAGTTTAAAGCAATTAATACCATTCAAATGAAGGCAGTGGCTATCAAATTGTAAGCTCATCAAATTATTATGAAATTCAAAATAGCAATGAGAAGACTCAACTCCCCTCATACCTAATATTCTATCTATAAAACCAAACTGTCTCATTATTTATTATAAAGTAATAGAGTTCCTGAGTTATAAATCACTTGACCTGGTCAAGCTAATTTCCTACATTCTAAATTCTGTGTTCAGGAGTTACTAATCCACAACTCTTCTAATCATAGTAATTATGTTAGCAAAACTCCTGAATAAAATTAGATGATGTGCCTTATCAAATCAGAGAAAATTAGTCAACATAATATTGTAATCTTAGTAAGATCAAATGAAACAACATACTACTTCTCTAAATTCTTGATTAGAAAATATTTCTGTATTTTTCTTGCAGTGGTAAGTTAGTCAAATTAGAGTGGGATATTAGGTGAATGAAAATATAAGTGTATAAAGACTGGCTTAGGTTGAGTTTTTTTCCAATTTTTTATAGAACACCCAGACCTACAGTTTCTAACAGAATGCAAGTTTAAAAATAGTTAATAATTAATAATTATTTACTATCTTATCCAAATATTTAAAAGAACACTTGATGGGACATGAAAACATGTGTTTTGCACACACACACACACACACATTCACACACACCATAAGTGTGTATGTATACATATATATATTTCTTTATTTGTATAGAAATATATTATAAATATAAATATATATTTAGAAATATCATATATACTTCTAACTTATCTATTACTTTACTTTCAATATTTAAAAACAGTATATTCATAACATATTTCAAGAATATATAGGGCATATTAGGGTTTGGGTACAAGACTTTCTCTTCTTTTGGTAATGTTGTTTTACTGCTTCTCAGGCCTCTTATATATTCTACTTTCTCATTCTATCTTTGGATGTTATTGTTCCTCATTAGAATTTTGAAGAAGCATAATTAAGATGCTAATTTATCATAGTGTTTTCTTTTTTTTCTTACTTTTCCCATTTTAAGATGGTGATTAGAACTTTGAGAAATTTTTCTTTAGTAGTAAGGACAAAATGAGCACTTTTATACCTTTTCTCTTTTTTTTTGCATAATGGGTAGATTAAAAATAAAAAATAAAACTAAGTCTGGGATATTTAAGAAGAGATAGAGAGAGGAGATTGCATCTGAAGAGAGGAGTGATTCTGAGATAGTGGAAAGACATTGACTATATTACTAGAGGGTCTTAAGCTTATTAGAGATACCCAATGGAAAAGGTTGGCAAGATGGCAGAGGATAGGGCCGAGAATGAAATTAACAACTGTGACAGACTTGTGGAGAGATTATGGAGTTTGAGGAACCACTGTTAGCTTGTACCATGAAGATGTCAGGGTCAACTATGATGTACTAAAGATTGGAGACCAATTAACACTTTTTCAATGTAAATTGGAGACTAATTTTTCACATTCTCATTGTCTTTTTTTAATTTTAAACTGTGAAGAGGATTTGAAGAGGACCTGATAGTAACTCTAAAACAGATTAAAATCGATTTAAAGAAAATATTCAAAAGTGAAATGTTTGTTGTGGATCCCACATTGGATTCCAATTAATACATAATTCAAACGTACCTTCTGCCACGTATTATAAATGAACTATTTTTTGTGTGTGTGATATGGGAGTAGGGATTGAACCCAAAGCACTACTTCTGAGCTATACTTCTAACCATTTTAATTTTTTATTTTTGAAACAGGGTCTCTCTAAGTTACTATGCACTGACTTTGATCCTATAATTCTCATGTTTCAGCCTCCTAATTACTGGGATTATAGGCATCTGCCACACTTAAAAATGAACTTTAGTGAACATTTTCTTTATTGTTTAGAAAGACAATGTGGGTATAATATAATATAAATAAATATCTAGACAATTTTCAAGATGATCAAAAAATTAGGCACTGCATCTATACAGTTGTCATGTGGATAAACCAGGTAATATATCATTTTTAAAATATGTCAATATTTCCTGGTTATTTATTTTAATACTTTTATTGATACATTATAGTCTCACATCATAATGTAATTCAGATACACACAGTACTTGGTGAGCTTTCCCCTGGCTTCCTCTCCATCCCCTCTTCCTATCCAGGGTATTGAGATTGACATTGGTATTCTCACCTGGTCATTCAAAATTTGTAATAAAAAGGACCAAGGTGGTTTATTATTATTAGGTACCATTTAAAATAAAAGCATAATTCTCTCAATAAAAATTCTTGGTAATTTCAATTAGTGTGTGTGTGTGTGTGTGTGTGTGTGTGTGTATGCATGCGTGTATATATATATACTTGACAATGATGAAAGCAAGAAGCTATCCCTTCATCAATATAAGGTAGTATGAAGCTTCTTATACTTCAAAATAATTAATCATTAGAGAAAAGTCTATACATTTACATGTGGTATTAGTCTCTTAGGGTTTCAGCCAAAAAATATCCATGCAATAGATTGCTTAAGACAATATAAATTTATTGTACCCAGTACCGTAAAAAAAAAAAAAAAAAAAAAAAAAAAAGATTTACATCTGGAAGGGACAGAGAAAGAACATTTAATTGCAAGTTTTCTAAAGTAAATGCTTAAAAAAAGGAGGTCAAAGGCCTATAGTTAGGAAGAAATTTAACATTTAAACTGAGTGGAACATTTTGATCATCTTCATCAATAGCTGTTGGTAATCCTTGGTGGCTTTCAGCTTTTAGACAAGTCACTCTAATCTCTGCCTTTATCCTCACTTGGCCTTCTCCTCTATATCAATGTGTCTATTTTCTCATAGTTAATGACCAATATGATATCATATTAACTAATTATATCACATTAACTAATTCTGTCTCCAAATAAAATTTCATTATATTTTATTTAGAAGATATATGAATTTTTGAGGTACATTCCACAACCCAGTATGTATAACTTCATAAATAGACTTCAAAGCTTATTAAATGAGAAGAAATTTTGCCTTACACAAACTTGTTATTTTGCTCCTTATATTAAAATTAATAAGCAAACTGTTTTCTAAGTGATATTTACCCACCCAGCCCCATCCATGTCTAAACACACATCAAATTACTGATATTTAGGATTACATATGCAAAAGGAATTTAAATATATTGTGAAGAGTAAAAGAGTTTCTTTTATCTACTTACATATCTCTAAGAATACACCTCCTATTAGGGAAAATATAATTCTGAATAAGAAAAAACAGATGAAAGAAATTTTATAATGAAGAAAACAAAAGATCTAAAGTTTTCTTCTCTTTCCACTTATATCACTTGTTCTGATTCTTCAAATAATTTTATGTTTTTGTCTATTTTTATCTTTTAAAAGTGTTTTGGGGAGGCTGAGATGAGGATCAAAGGTTCAAAGCTAGACTTGGCAACTTAGAGAGACCCTCAGCAACTTAGTGGGATCCTGTTTCAAAAAACATAAAATAGGAGTAGGAACATTGCTCAACTGTAGAATGACCCTGACTTCTATCCACAGTTAAAACAAACAAACAAATAAATGTTTTTGTTTTACATGTTGCTTTACTTTTTTCTTACAATTAGTTTAGTGAAGAATATAACAGATTTGATATGCTTAGCCTAGCTCAATTATTACATATGTGAATATTATCTACAAATACAAACATGCCAAACTATTTAATTTTTATCAAATAAAAACTGAATGAGGGAAATCTAGAAATCACATTTAATCTAAATAAAAAACTGTATTTTGTAAGTTATCTGTCATGAGCCGATATAAAATAGATAACTTTTACAGGTAGGTTACTATTGCCATAACCTGGGAAAATTTTGATGGTAAATTGGACTGTGATGGTAGTTAGGAAGATGAAAAAAGTGATATTATGGTAAATTTTGGCAGCAGTACCATGAGAATTTCCAGGAAGTTTTGATGTGAGTAAGGAAGTAAATGGAGAAAACAATGATAATCCTAAATTTTGTCACTGTCATGTAGGCATATTTTGGTGCTATTTACTGAAAGAGTTAATTATAAGAATAGGAAAGTCAGTGAGTGGAGGTTTGGGACAGTTTAAGATTGTATAGTTTCTTTTCCTAAGCAGGAATATGAAAAAGGCAGTAAAATATGTTAATCACCAATTCATAAAGGAGGTCTGGGCTAACATCTTTTGGAAAACCAGGAATCTATACTGTTCAAGTAATGGAACTATTGATACTAATTGATATATTTAACATTTATTGAGTGTCTATATTGTGCTACATACTGTTTTATTGTTTATATTTATTACCTACAGAATTGTCATAATTCATATTGATCCTGTATCTATATCAGTGAAAAATATTAGGTTTAAATGGGGCATATTAAGATAGATTTTGGTGAAACTGTCAGAAAATGCAACCCTAACTAGCTTGACTACATAGAGAACATGAAACTGGATATAAGTATAGCTTTATGTGAGAATATTATATCTCAATATTGTCACCAAGGATATCATGTTTTATCATTATCTTTTGTTTCTGTGTTATTAGTTTCATTCAAATCCTCATAATTAAGGAGATTTGTTAGAAGCTCTGATTCTCTATGGTTTCTATCCAGCAGAGAAGAGAAAGCATTTCTTCCCACCTCACATATAAATTCTGAAATTCACTTTGATTGAACTGGCTAGATGAATAATATCTGCCTTAAATAAGCCTTTGTTTCTCTGGCCTTTGAGAAGTCCCCAGCAGAGCAAGAAGAAAGATGTGTAGCACCTGGGAATTCTAGCTTCCTAGGAACTGTCTGCTGGAACCAGAGGTAGGCAGAGGCGATGGGATGCAGGTTTCAAAGGAAGTTTCATCTGAATAATGAGAGAATTGGGGGCAAAAAGTATAAGTACAGGAAATGGAATCAGGAATTAGGCCAACATTATAAATGTATGTCATGGAATTAACTGAAAGTGAGCTATAAATTGTATGTTTTCTAACCACCAATGGGAAGATGGAAATATTATCCCAGCCACAATTATAGAAATCCATCATAAAAAAAAGAGAGTTAATAAGAATAATAGCTATTTTATTTAATAGCTTTACCCTTCTCCCTTAATAAACTCAAGATAGATATCTGGAAAAGGAACTACATAAAATAATAAAAGATAACCTCAACAATGGTTGAACAAATCCATCTACAGGTTACAGAGAACACTTCTTGTACTGAACAATGGCATAACACTAAATTTCAAATCAAAAGAAGTCCTTTGGAGACCAGTTTGTAATATAATTCATGTTTCAGCTTACTAATGACTATAATTAATTTGGTGATAACTTTTTGAGTATCTGAAGAAATTGATGTGCTGCATAGCATTTAAGTAATATTTTAAATATTGATTTCCTTAAAAATGTCTTGATAGCCCTTCACAGCTGATAGTTATCCATTTTAAATATATATTATATACAACTTTATTCTCTCACAAGTGTTTAGACTAGCCATAATGCACAGAGGAATAGTAAACAGTCATTATGACTTCATAGTATAACTCTTAAAATTAGTAGGCAAAGCTAAAATATTCTGTTCTCCCAGCCTATTTCATAGATTGTACTTGCATGATTGATGGCAATTCTAGCTAGGTAGATTTTGGATGAACATTGACACAGGATAAGTTCTAGAGACAAGTCACAGCAATGATTACAAAATGCTAATCATATTTTACAGGAAATTGTTGGGGATAACCGGAAAGATTTAATTTTAAGGAAATGATTCTAGTTAAGTAAGGGATGAGAGAACTCAATAGTCAGCTTTTAAGGTGAAAACAGACACCACACAGGAAAGATCACATATACGTGAAAGGCAAGCTTGCTCCCAGTACACAAGTCATGGTAAGCTAGGTTTCTGCAAACTGGAAGGAAAGCTATATTTGAAACTTGCTGCATTCCCTCCTAATCTAACTAGGCTCTGTTTGAATGTCCACACTGTCTCTCCCCACTTGCCATTGAACCCATCACTGTGGACTTGCTTGGACTCTATTGGAGATCTTTGAGTACCAAGCAACTCTCCTTTTTGAGTGAGACGTTCCACATAGGAAATAAACTTCATTAGCAAGTGGTAGGTCAATGTCCTTTGAAGTATGTTAGTAGGAAATGTGTTCCACACATTTCTTAATATTGGGGGAAAGGGCAGCAAATCAGAAAGTGAAGGACCCCATAAACTTTATCCTGTTTAGAAAAAAATATAAAGATTATCAATAAACAATAACACCATAAGAAGGAAAAGAAAGTAGGATATGGTGCTCTTCAGAATGCTGATGCAAAACCTCAATTGTCACTCTGAGAAATGATTTTGATGTGACAGGGGCCGATTGCTGTCTTTGAAACTTGCTGCATTCCCTCCTAATCTAACTAGGCTGTTTGAATGTCCACACTGTCTCTCAACACTTGCCATTGAACCCATCACTGTGGACTTGCTTTGACTCTATTGGAGATCTTTGAGTACCAAGCAACCCTGCTTTTTGAGTCTGAGGGGCATTTAAATTCCTATTCCAACAGCACTAACAGGTGTAGTTATTAAAGCCATAGATTTAAAAGTGATCAGTCAAAGGTGAAGCCTCTCTTATAAACATCACACTAAAAATTTAGTATCAAAGTTGCTAAAGTCTTGAGTTGAAATCTGCATGAATTTTTATAGAACAGAATTAATCAGATTAATTTAAATTAATCCAGAATGACTGACAGTCTTTTGGATTAAGAAGAGTGCTAGCTACAATATTTCTTAGTTTTAGAAAAGGTTTTGATTCTCTATAATAGAATTATAGAATAAATGTGAGGACTTAGTACAAAACAAAAAGCTAAGGGGTAAAGGACTGGGTCTTCCTGCTTAGCAAAGAACTTTCCTGGTATTTTTCTGTTTCCTTTTATCAAGCTGGTTGGCCTTGGCACATCTACGTGCTATTGTAATTGAAAGAACTAATTCTTGTGGACACTTATAATTACACTGTCATGTAAATTAGTTGTGGCTGATTGGTTAGACTCAAGGTCAGAATTAGTTTTTAATGCTTCTGTTACACAGTCTCTAGGGTTTGAATGATGTTATGGAATCCATACAACTATTTCCACTGGTCCAAGATTTAGAGGGAAGACTTTACCATCTTGGACCAGAACTCTGTGAATATATATGAATGCAATATCTTGCAATTTCAAAAGGAAAGTCTTAGAAGATCCTATAATGATGCTGAAAAAAGATTACACATAGCCGCGCGTGGTGGCACAGGCTTGTAATCCCAGCATTTGGGAGGCTGAGACCGGAGGATCCGGGTTCACGGCCAGCCTCAGCTACCTAGTGAGGCACTCCGCAACTTAGTGAGAACCTGTTTCAAAAAAATAAAATAATAAAAAATAGGGCTGGGGGTATAGCTCAGAGGTAGAATACCCCTGGGTTCAATCCTTAGTACCACAAAAAAAAAAAAATTACATGTGCCTCAGATACTGCAAGTCCTTGGAACAGCATATCACAAAATTTCAGGGTATCAGACTTATAGCCAACTGCTTCAAAGATCAATTTTTACCTGAGTCTGGTGGCACACACCTATAATCCAGGTATTTGGAAGACTAAGACAATAGAATAGCAGATTGAATGTCAGCCTCAGCAATTTAGTGAAACTCTCTGCAACTTAGTGAGACCCTGCTTTAAAATGAAGAATAAAGTAGGGCTGGGGATGTAGCTCAGGGGTAGAATGCCCTTGGGTTGGTTCAATTTTGAGTACCACATACACATACACACACACACAAATCAAAAGTATTATGTTTTAGTTTTTAAGTTCCTACTGGAACAGTAATCATAGGAGACAAAATTCATAAATCCAAACAGAGATTCAATTGTCAAATGTTTAAAACCAGGATTAAGAAGATTAACATTACCAAAAGATTTAGTACAGTATCATGTGTTGTTTTTCATACATATATCAATGATACAGTGCTCAATGAACTTTACTTCTCTACCTATAGCAGAAGTTATATAATTGTGCAATTAGAAACATAATTTTCTTTTGATTGCACTTCTAATTCAGCTTCTGAGTTCTAGAATGCTTTCTTGAAGAAAGTGGAAAGTGTCCATCATCTACCTCGCCAGCATTCTAATTACTTATCATCTATCTGCTCACTATCTCGCTATCCACTTGTCGATTTATCTATGTATATGTCTATTCTGCCATATTCCAGAAATGATTTATATTTGTCTATTGATGTATATCTAGGAAAAATAGTGTGCCAAATTAATTTGTCGATAAATTTTAACTGGCTTGTATTTGTTTATAATAAAAGAAGTTCTACCATGTAATTTTTAGAAAAATTCAGATTGCATAATATTGAGTAACTTAGAGGTTTCAAGGCAATAAATAGTAATAATAATGAGTCTTTTGTTATATTTTTAAAAGACATATAATTTACCTAAAAAAGTGGTGGTACCATGCTGGACTATCACAGTTAAACCTCTTCACATTTCTCATTACAGCCATAGTCAGCACCGTGCATGCTGTAGTCCTCTCCAGTATTAGGAACAGAATATTCATTAACTCTCCTAATTGCTATTGCATGTAGGACAAGAGTTTTCAACTCCCCAACAGTTTGTTTAACAATAATTCACTCAAAAAGCCATCCATGTGGAGGCCTCCATAACAATGTAGAGTTCTCCCTAGTGTGTACCAGGTAATTATTTTTCTAAAGTTGTGTTGGACAATAATCTTTGTATAAACAAGACATTCCTGTGCAGTCTGTTGATGATTGTTAATTAATTTTTGCCCATTGATGTAATGTAAAAATTCATTTAGAGGCTGTGAATTGTATGAAATATTAATTACATTCTGGAGGTTTCAGAGCACCACAGAATGATAACAAAAGTGGGCATTGATAAGCTTTTAATTGCAACCCATTCAATTGAGCTATTATGTTTTCATAACCCCTTCTTTTTCATTATTGTCTGTCGGTTTATAATATAGTTGTTAATTGAAGTAGAAACAGAAAGTGTGAACTTTGTTTTCCCAATTGTGTGCTTTGTGTACTTGAGTTATCTGAGAAGACAAATGTACACATATTCATAGTTGCATTGCATTTTCAAGGCTTACAAAGCTAACAAGATAGAACCAGAGAAAAACAGAATAGAGAACATTGCATAGTCTCAAGGAGCTGCCTTTCTCCAGCCTTGCATTAACAGTGAGATGCCAGACAACTCAAGAACAGGGAAAGCCAGGATGAATAAAATAATTTTTTGTCTACCCAACATAAAGACATTGGAATAGAAAATGATTAGCTGTTTTTGTTCAAGGATAAAAACACACGCAAGAAAAACACACTTTTCCTTCTGCTTTCAAAAAGTTAACCTTGAAAGAGCCTTGCTGTCGAAACCATTTAATTATTTTAAAAACACTCACGCATCCAGCCACTGTAGTACCAATTATTATGTTTTTAAAACTCTAAAATGTTGCACTTATTAACAGAATTAGAAGAACATTTTATGGATTATTGACACTTTCATACTATGCAATAGTAATGCATTAAAATTCAAAGAATATGTCTCTTTTGTTTAATAGATATTATTGTTTGTACTTTAAACCTAGTTTGGATTATGTTTGTTGAGGATTGAAGACTGTGTACACTACCCTAGAAACTTCTGTCATGTTTTCACTTAGAAAACTGACCTCTTAGATCTGTTTGACTATTTTAAAAAATTATCTGGAAATTAAATAAAATACAATGACAATTTTCAAACTTTGTATACTATTGGGGAAAATGCATTTTTATTGGCAAAAGAAATAAATGTCACTCTGCAATAGGTCACCTTTTTTTTTTTCTTTTCTTTTTATGGTACTGGAATTAAATCCAGGGGCTTTTATCACCAAGCTAAACTCCTAGCCCTTTTTGCTTTAAACAGGTTTTCCCTAGGTTGTTGAGAGTCTTGTTACATTGCTGAGGCTATCTTTGAACCCGAACCTGCCATTCTTCTTTCTCAGCATCCCAAGTACTAGGATTGCAAGCATGTACCACTGTGCTCAGCTAATATTTCATCTTTGAAGACTAGAACTCTGGAAAAAAATTTTGCAGTGATTAAATGCTCATTTTCCTTATAAAATAAAAATATATAATTTTAGAATTAAAATTTATCAGATTTTAAAATAATAATAAAGCTCTAAATAGGACTTTTTAAATCACCTTCAGGACCCTTTGTCTTCTAGCTCATGTAGGTGTTATTTATATTTAATAAAATTCTGTTTTTATTACTTTTAAATTAAAGGAAACTTAAGAATAGAATGTACCACACACATACATGTGCCTTTCATCCTCTTCAATCCACACTTCCGTTCATAGACATTTCCTTCAGCATTTTCTTGTGTATACTCATAATGTAGACTTTAAATGTAAATGGAATCAGATTGCATGTATTCTGTAGCTTGCTTTTTCATCATGTTACCAAACATATAATGTACGAACCATATATTCATTGTTTTAAAATTAGCACTTCATTTACATGCTAAGAATGTGCCATATTTTATCTAACCAATATCTTATTGATGGGAATTTAAGTTGGTCATCAGCATGTCAATGTTGTAATCACAGCTATAATGAACATTTTTTGTACACAGAGCTTCATGTTTTTATGTTAATATTCATGAGTGTTATCATTTAGATAAAGAGAAAATTTTCTCATAACTTAATCTTCCAGGTGCCTATTTGTGGTTATTGTTTAAGGAAATAAATGTTAGTGACATTGCTTCTGGAAAGGTTCAAAAGTAGCTAATAGACATTCAAAGAAAAATAAATTTGCTGCTAACACTTGAAGAAACTTTATATGATTCAGAAAAATAGAATAGCTCTCTTTCGGATAGGGAGCCCCTGGGGCACACACCTTGGTGAACAGATCATGATTCTATGAGCAAGGATTTTAATCTAGGCTAATGTGACTTCCTACTACCCGCTGTTCACCTTTGACACAAAAATCTTGAATTGTATGACACTTAGGCTAACTCCAGACCTAAAATTTTACCACTCTTGGGCATACAGTGTATGGTAAAACATTAGGACTCACAGTCCAAAACCTGGGTTCAATTCTACTTTTCATTTATGGGAGATCACTACCTTGAGAATTTATTTTGCCTCTCAATGCTTCTGTCTCTTTAGCTATAAAAAGGAAATGGTTATAACATATATGTCATAGGATCATCATTAAGGATTAATAGCACTTGGTAAGTGGTCACTATATGATAACTCTGTGATGACAATAGTGAAACACAAATTCCTAAAAGAGTTTACCAAGCCTTAGACCACTGACTTACATTTCCATTTTTATTTCTTCCTTGAAATAAGGCTGTTCCTCAACATATATCTCCCAAAGGCATTTACAGATATCACAGGTTCTACTTGATACTGCCTCAGCTTCCATGCATTTCTGTTCTCAATGCCTGTTGAAATTAGCTGCTTAGTAAGTGTGTTTGGACACTGCTCTGCTTCCCCTAAGATTGTGGGTCTAGTCATCATGGTGTGGTAGTGATCAGTACTGTTCTAAGTGTTAATCTTCTTTTTTTTTCTCTGCTTTTAACCAGGTGCAACCCTATAACTTGCTTTGGTCAAGGAAATGTAGTGTTCTTTGGGTCACTTCCTGGTAATATTATAAGCCCCACTGTGTAATTAAGTCCTTCTCAGCCTCCATGATCATAGGAAACTTATCCTTTGTCAATCTGGGTCACTGGGTGACTCAATAAACACAGCCCTTTAGTTAGCCAACAATAAATATATTGTCAGATTGTTACCTTAGCAAAAATTAGCCTATCCTCACTGACAAAGGCAGGTTAGTGCTAGGCTTTATTTATTTATTATTTTTAAGAATATCATTTTTTTTACGTTTATTGCTGCATGATAATCTCACATCATAATGTAGTTCATAGTATTGGTGACATACAAGCACACAGCACTTGGTGGGCTTTCCCTCAGCTCCCCCAATGTCAGTCATTGAGACTGACATTGGTATTCTCACATATATACATAACATCAGTGGAAGTGATTTCTTCATTGATCTTCCCTCTCTTCTTCCCCCTTTCCCTAGACCACCTCCCTGGCTCACTGGAGTTTCTCTTCCACTAGCTAAAGTGCCTCTTATATCAAAATTACTCCCTACCTTCTTCATATGAGAGAAAATATATGACCCTTCACTTTCTGTGACTAGATAATCTCACTTACAATAATATTCTCCAGGTCCATTCATTTTCCTGCGAATGACATTATTTTGTTCTTCTTGATTGCTGGGTAGAATTTCATTGTGTATATAGCACACAAATTTGTAATCTAGTCATCTGTTCAAGAACACCTAGGTTGATTCCATAATTTGGCTAGTTTGAATTGTGCTGCTATAAACATGGATATGCATGTATCACTATGATTTTTTCTGATTTCGCTTCCTTTGGAAAGAAACCCAGGAGTTGTATAGCTGGATCATACGGTGGATCTATTCACAAGTTTCTGAGGAATTTCCACAATGATTTCCATAGTGGCTGCACTAATGCAATCCCACCAACAGTGTAGAAGAGATCCTATTTCCTCATATTCTTGCCAGCATTTATTGTTGTTTAACTTCTAAATGATTGCCATTCTAATTGGTGTTAAATGGAATGACAGTGTAGTTTTGATTTGCATTTCCTCATTTCCTCGATTGCAAATGATGTTGAACATTTGATTAGCCATTTGTATCTCTTCTTTTGTGAAACATCTCTTTAGTTTCATGCCATGCCCATTTCTTGATTTGTTAATTTTTTTTTCTTAATGTTGAGTCTTATAAGTACTTTGTATTTTCTAGATAGTCTTCTACACTGTGATAATATAGTCAAAATAGTTGGCTTTTAGAATATACTAATCACCACAAAACAATAAAATGCAAACAACTAATCCACTATGGTATTAAATATTATTACATGAAAGACTACCTGGGAAGTACATGAACAGAATATGTGTATTTCCCTGAGTAAACAAAACAACCAAAAAAGAGTATTTTGCTCTAAAGACATCAGTATTCCCAGCAATACTCCTCTACATACCTTCTTTTTCTTAGACAAATATACAGCTAAATTTCAGCTAAGTTTGCTTTAAGAATTCTCTTTTTGCCTATATTATCACAGTGGATGACATCCTCAGGCAATTTTTCTTGGCCTCCCTGGTGGAGTATGTAGGAGTAAGTCTGCCTTGTTTTTTTCTTCAGTCATTAACTCAAATTTACTTTTAAATATTGCACCTTTAAAACTGTAACTCAGTTGGTTGTATTATTCATCTGTTGTTTTTCAAATACACCATGACATTGTGATCAAGAAGTTTATGAGAGTTGTTATGCCTGTTCTTGAGTTTACATTTCATACACATCATACTTTCAGACATACTTTGCTATTTAATATTTAAACAGAAAAAGCATATTTCACTAAAATAAGATATAATTCAACTTCATGTAAACAAGTATGTTTAGGGAGGTTAAATCAGTGCAATATTGAAGAAAATATTATATTTTTCTGTATATTTGTAGATATAAAATGATATTTAAGCATATATTTGCATATGTTAAGTTACCATTATTCTTATGTGGTCAGTTTTTACAATTGTGTCTATATGAATATGTAGGCTCTAATTTTAAAATAATATGCTCATTGAACATTTTATTCTTAGCATCATAACAATGTCTAAAACTAGTAATTAATCTGAAGACAAAAAAGCAAGCAGAACCATAAAGAATTACTCTTTCTGCTTCAGCAAATATAGTGCTAATGTGCTAATGGTCACTAATGAGAACTGCATGCATCAGTTTAATAAATTATTGGTTTGGAAAAAGAATTATGGATAAAATATTATCTTTATTAAGGTCAAAATTTTGAATGGGAAGACAGTATTGTGTTCATTTCCACGATCTGTTTGTGGTACTGAGTAGTTTCATAATACTAGACTACAAACAGAAATTAGTAAATTATTTTTCTCTTAAAGGACTATCAAAATGACTTATTTATTGTTGAACTTATATTTAATAAATATTAGGATTTCAAATTTACTTTTTATTTTATAAATTAATTTTTTCTCATTTGTTTTGAAAAAATAGATCTTTGTTCCTTGTCCAAGGTAAAACACAAGATAACATATGCAAATAATTTATCTGTAAATTATGAATTGATAAACTGATAAATGTATGAGATTGATACATCAGTTTATCAATTTATTAGTCTCATAAGTTGATAAATTTAAATTTCTTTTATGTGCTACTGTCTTTGGTTCATATTCAGCCCTTTGAGTGTCACTGTGTAGATTCTGTGACTTTAATTTAGTTAACCTGTTACTTTATCTAATGACTTCCCTTTTGTTCTTGTAATTTACTTTCTTCAGTAGGTCTTCTCATATTCCTCTAAACTTGGCCACTTCTCCTCTAAATAGTGAAAATATCTCTTCAATTTCATTATTTTTTGAAAAATATTTTTAAACCATGTTTTGTGACTTGGAGTTTTATCAAAATTATACATATATGTTGTTTTATGATTAAATAACACAAGACTTATAAGAACAAAAGAGCAATTTCATCTTCCTATACCTAAATTTTCCAAGAAACAACCAATTTCATTTTATTTTAGTATTTTTCCTAAACTTATTGTTATTTTCCTACATAAAAGATTGAGATAGATGTATTGTTGATTTTTAAATGTTTGACATGGTTTGTTGATATACTACTTATACATAACTTATCAATATATATCAATTTATCAATATATATAATCCTCTTAATAAATTTATATTACATATGTCATAATTTTTGAAAATCTATGTTCATTTTAAACTGTAAATCAACTCCTAGCCAGGTCTAATATTGCATTATCACATTGCTTCTTATACAGCTTTTCTTCTCTCTGATGTTCATAATTGCCTTTATTCTTCAATTCATAGTTTCTTTTTTAAACCTTTACTTATCTATCCACAAGTTCTCTGACAAAACTGGAAGACTTTTTCAATGGGACTAAACTGAGTATTAAAATACACTTACCACCACCCCAGATGTCCTAATTTCTCTCTCTCTCTCTGTCGCTCTCCATTTATATATTTAAATAAAAAATACACATTGGGTATTTTATTTAAGATATAATTTAAAAAGTTAAATGTAAGCTTCATGAGGAAAATAAAGTAAGAAAAACCTGGAAAATTTTGAAGACAAATAGTAATGAAGGTAGGCTAACCTTTTAGATAATAAAAAGCATAGAGCTGCAATAATTTAAATAATGGAATAGTCTTTTATGAAGAATATAGATTATGGAATAGAATAGAAATTTTATAAACAATACATTTTAGGAATTTTGCATGTGATAAACATGGTTGTTTAAAAATGGAAAGGAAAAAAGTGGATTATTTAGTAAGTAGTATTGGGCCAATTGTAAACACATTCTTTCTTGCCATGACTAAAAATGTAATTCATGAACAGTTGCTTGCTGCAGTATTGAACAATCCCTAGCCATCAGTGAGTTAGTGGTTAAATAATAACCAGATTTCTTTTTCATGCTATGTGTCCGTTGTGGGTCAAAATAGGTTGCTGTTCTCTATTGTATTCATGCTTTCACAATTGTCAAAACAGGAAAAAATAAAGGTGGCCTATTATGCACTGTTTTTTTTTTAATTTTTATTTTTATTCATATATTGTAAGCATACATCTTTGTTAGGTACAAATTGATAACGATATATGTGCTCACAATTCTCATTTGACCCCTTCCCCAAATTCCCACCCCTCTCCCTCGCCCTCCCTCCCTCTCAAGTTCAGTTTAGTGAGTAACCTTGATATACATTAGTGTGCCCCCCATCCCCGTCCAAACCCTTTGGTTAAATCAACTTCTTTGCTTTCGAGGGTTTCTCCTTTTTCATCTGGAGACCCTCTTATGCCCCATCATCTCCCTAGCATCTGCATATTAGGGAGAACATATGCTTCTTTACTCTTTGTGACTGGCTAATCTCACTTAACATAATGTTTTCCAGTTGCATCCATTTCCCTGCAAATAACATGATTTTGTTCTTCTTTATAGCTGAGTAAAATTCCATTGTGTACATATC
>PVLC010009233.1:0-54891 GCA_004027655.1 Graphiurus murinus | reverse complement strand
TTTACTCAGCCATAAAGAAGAACAAAATCATGTTATTTGCAAGAAAATGGAGGGAACTGGAAAACATTATGTTAAGTGAGATTAGTCAGTCACTAAAAGTTAAAAATCAAATGCTCTCCCTAATATGTGGAAGCTAGGGAGAAAATGGGACATAAGAGGGACTCCAGGTGAAGGAGAATTCTTAGGTGAACAAAAAATTACTTAATGGAAGGTAATGGGAGGAGGGGGCCACCCTAATGAGCATGATGTACTTACAAGATCTCATCAAAGTCAATCACTAAACTGACCAGGAGATAGGGGGAGGGTGGGTGGGAATTGGGGAAGGGTTAATGAGAAATATGTGCATGGATGTCTTTACTTGTACTAGCTTGTACCCAACCAAAATGTGAGATTAACCCTGTTGTACCCAAGAAATGTATAAAAATCCATGCTATAAAATAAATAAATTAAGTATAAAAAAAAATCAGAAAATTTGAAGATAGGATAAAAAGTAACTGAAATCTTACCACTCAGAGATAGATCACCATTACTGTCTCAGTGAATATATGTTTTCATGGACCACTGTGTACCAATGCAACACAATTTTATGGAAATAGCATCATTTTATGCAATTTTTGCTTTCTCTACACCAGCTAGTCATACTTTGCCCAGGTTATTTGCATTTGTAATTGTCTCTGTTTAGAATGTTCTTCCTCTGGGTATCAATATGGCTACCCCTCTCCCTTCTTCAGTATATCTAGCTCTTTCTGTTTGACAGAGTGTCTAGTTTCCTCACTTCCTGGGCATGGCTATATTTGCTTCTTCAGTTTAGCCAGATTTTGCACTTTTTCAATATGGCTAGCTCCTCCCCTTCCTCCTACAGCTTAGCCCCTCCCCTTCTACCTGCAGCTAGCCCCTCCCCTTCCTCCTACAGCTGGTTCCTCTTCTTCCTCCTATAGCTAACTCCTCCCCTTCTTCAGTGTGTCCCCCTTTCTCACTTTCTTCTTTCCTGTGGTAACATCCCACTTCCTCAGTGTGGCCACTAGCTGCCTTGCTGTCCTTGGGGCTACCTCCCCACTCTTTCCAGTTTTTGTCCGAATGTCATTTACCCAGTGCCCACTCCATTTATAATTCTACACTTCTCCCTTGTATTTTATTTTAACTTTCTCCACAGAAGGTATCATCTCCTATTAAGTTATTTAATTTAGTTATTTTGCTGGTTTTCTATTTCTTCACAAAATTCCATGGAAGTGAAACGTTTGTCTTTCTTATTCACTGTTTATCCAGTGCTTAGATTAGGGCCCAGCACCTAGTAGCCACTCAGTAACTCTTTACTGAATGAATAAGTTAACTGCATTTCATAACACCTGATCAGACCAATATCTGTGATGATTAAATGACATAACATGATGATACTTAGCAAAGAGACAGATGACAAAGGCCCAAAAGGGATGTTGTTGTTGCTGCTGTTGATGATGTTATTATTATTATTATTATTATTATTATTATTATTACTTTTGTGGTACTGGGGATTGAACTCAGAGGGCATTCTACCTCTCATCTACACCCCCCCCCAGCCCTCTTTTATTTTTTTTTGTATTGAAAGAGGATCTTGCTAGGTTGCTGAAAGTGTTGCTAAGTTGCTGAGGCTGGTCTCCAACCTGCAATCCTGTCTCAGCCTCCCAAGTACTGGAATTACAGGCATGTGATACCATGCCCAGCCTGCTACTACTTTTGACTTTTCATGTCTCTACCAGAGGACTAACTACCATTCTCTCTTCTCCAGTCCTTCCTTCCTTCCTTTTTTTGCTTTTGTGGTGCTAGGGATTGGATTCATGGACATTCTACCTCCAAGCTAGACTCTCAGCTTTTTATTTTAACTTTTTATTTTGAAACAGGGTTTCACTAAGTTGTCAAGGGTCTTCCTAAGTTGATGAGGCTGGCCTAAAACCTATTATACTCCTGTCTCAGCCTCCCAAGTATTGGCATTACAGGTGTGCACCACCATGCCTGGCAGAACCACAACTTTAAACTGTTTATTCATAAGTCTATTTCATCCACTAGCCCCATGAAACTTATTTTTTCATCACTAGCATTGAAAAGGAGTATGCAGTAGGAGCTCTATAAATTTGAATTAACTTGAATCATTTCTGACTATTCCTAAACCTGCAGGCTACAGTACTCTAATTTCCAAATTCCTTCCTTCTACCCCATATGAAATATTTATGAAGTTATTCAATCCTCAGAGGAAATTGGGTTTTAGCATGGCTGAGTATCTTCTCTCTCTAGTCAGTGGCTTTGTTGAAAGCTCATTTTAATAAATTCTCTAGAGAGGCATTTCTGAATAGGAAGAGTCATTCAGCTTTATGAAATGTCCAGGTGGAATAAGTATTAGACGCTTTTGTTATTACTGCCACTTTGGTTAATGAAGCTGTTCCCTTTATAATATAATTAGAGCATGAACAATTCTCTCACCAAATATAAAATGACACAGATAGAATCTTGTTACTGGAGTGTCCCTCTGAAGACTCACAGGAAACCATTCAAATACCCAACTTGACCTACTAGGATAAATCCAGCCAATTAAGAAAATGGTAAGTACTTTCATGAGAGAAGTTTTAATTCTTACTGAAGATGCTTAGTGTCCCCTTTGTATCAAGTCACTTCCTGTCTCTTTTTAAGCTTCAAAGGAAGCTGTTGCATTAGCATGTTTTTATTTATCCTGGGAAAGGCATTTTTATGAGTATAGCTCTCAGTATAAAGTTGGAATTTTAGGAGAAAAAAAACGTGACTGTAATAATCTTCTAGAGGTTAGTGACAAAATTAGTCTAATTCAGTGGCCTAATTACTGATAGTGCAAGATAAGTCAACAAAAAGCATGGTGCTCCCAAGAGAAACAATTCAGCTCTTTTTCATGGTCTGTTAGGTCAGATACTCTTCCATTGGTCTACTTCATAGAAATTGGTGTTGTGCGTAATGTGTCCACTCCACAACACTGGCTTGCTTCAGATTTTTGACTGCCTGACTTTTCCTTCCTTCCATTCATCATTCATCCAGCCCCATCTCCACCACATTGTCTGGAATCCTTTAACACATCTTTCTTGGTTGAAGATGTCTACACAATCAAGAAAATAGATTGAACCAAATGGAAACATCTTGGGGCTTAAGTGAGCCACATTGTTATCCTCCATCAAGCTGAATGGCTCAGGGTATGTATTGATTGATTGTAACTAAGTGTTTGAAGAATAATGATAACCGCCCCCCCCCAAAAAAAAAAACCCAAAAAACCTATGCAACACATGTTTTTGGTTTTGGCAGAGAACTAGCTATGTTATATCCTTAGACATTTTTAATTACTAAAGCAGGCTGAACACATTGCTTTGAATTATGTCTGAGTTTGTAAAATGTGTGGTCTTTTAAGTTTGTGGGTCTTCGACAGTGTTTTCTGTTTATAATAAGATGTTGATATCCTGCTGTCATTTATTTTCAGATATTTCCTCCTCTTCCCCTCAAAGATGCCAGGCATCTTTCAGAAGTAGTGAGCTTAGTTTAAAAGGCCTGCACTTTGTCTAGAGTCCCTCTTATGTCTCATTCTTTCTCTAGCTTCTGCATATTAGGGAGAGCATACAAATTTTTTACTTTTTGTGATTGACTAATCTCACTTAGCATAATGTTTTCCAGTTCCATCCATTACCCTGCAAATGACATGATTTTGTTCTTCTTTATGGATGAGTAAAATCCCATTGTGTACATATCTCATAGTTTTGTAATCCATTCATCTGTTGATGGACATTTTGACTGGGCATGTATGCCTTTACCAGCTTGTGCCTAACAAGATGTATGATTACAATGCACTAAAGCCTGAGCTTTAGCTTTTGAGAGACAAAGATGTAAACCAGATGTGGTGATGCACACCTATAATCTTAGTACTTGGGAGACTGAGACAGGAAGATGGCAGTTGCAAGGACAGCCTCAGCAACTTAGCAAGGCTCTATGCAACTTAGTGCGATCTCATTTCAAAATAAATGATAAGCATAGGGCTAGGGGTGTATCTTGGAGGTAGAATGCCTCTGAGTTCAAACCTCAGTACCAGAGGGATGGAGGGTGAGGGAGAGGGAAAGAGAGAGAGAGGAGGAAGAAGAAGAAGGAGGAGGAGAAAGAGGAGGAGGAGGAGGAGGGGGAGGAGGAGGAGGAAAAGGAGAAAAAGAAAAGAGAGAAGGGAGGGGGAGGGGGAGAGAGGAGAGAGGCAGATCTGCACTCTGTTATTTATTAACTCTGTAGCCTTTGGCCACCTCTGAATCTATCTAAGTCTTATAAAATGAGCTAGTAACACCTGCTTTACAGATGAATATATAGGAGAAAGTCAACATTTACATTGCTTTATTTTATGTATGGTAGGGGCTTATGAAATGTAGCTCTTATTTTTCTTTACCACATTGTTTTGTAAAATTTGGTAGTTTGCTTTGGCAAAATCTAGTAGATGTTATTTTAAATCAATAAAACAAAAGGCATATTGTAATTTGCAGCAGTCTTTATAGAGAACAAATTCTTAGATGCATCTCAATTATTCTGAAGTCATTGTCATTAGTAGTGAACGTAACGTGGATAATTTAGGATGCCTAAAGGACAGAATGACTAAATTGTTTTAAAGCTTCATGAGTAGAATGGAAAAGATCATTTATCAAAACCAGAATCCATATGAAGTTCATTGCGCCAAAGATTAAAATGGCAGGGGTAGGAGGGGGTTAAAAATAGGCAGTGGTTTGTAGACTTCAGTTGGTCAGGCTATGGGAGGGTAAACAGATTGAAAACCCACTTTGCTTATCAACAGAGGAGTGAGACAAATTACATGAAAATGAGAACAGACGCTTTGGGCCATTCTGCTCTAGTTGAAGCAAAAACTTTGCAGAGACAATGCTGACAACAAGTGAACTTTAATTAAGCCTGGATTGTTAGTGAGTGTGTGTATGTGCATTCTCTTTCCTCTGAGGAATTCTTCAGAGGCACCACTGTCCATCATGCTATTTCTTTATTGGATTTGTGTCATTTTCCCTGCTCACTCACTCACTTCAGCAATGCTATTATTGATGCAGTGCTGGTGGTTTGTAAAAACTCTTTCAGGCTTATATCATGACATTAGTGGCATTTAATTCAAACACTGAAGCCAGAAGAGAAGAAAGTTCCTGTTTTATAGACAAAGTGTCTGCAAAACCTGAGGTATTAAGGATTGAACACAATGACCGATACTTTGAATTTTGTGGTATGAAGTTATCAGATGCATCCAATATTTTCACTGAAATGATCTGTAACACTTGCCAGAGCTTCATGTCTGGCTGTGTTTAGTTATAAGCATGTTAACAAATGGCCAAGAGGGGTTAGGAGGAGGTGGGCCTGGGGAGAAGTGGAGGTTCCTGGGCTGGAGAGATCCCCTCTTCTGAAAGGGGTGCTGGAGGAGGGGCATGGTGCAGCATGTGGCTGGACAGAGGGAGAAAACCAGAAGAGGCACATCCTGGAAGAGTTGCTCTCTCTGTTGAGATAGCATTCTTAGGAAATGGAGGAGGGAGGAGAAAAGCCAGGTTAAAGAAACAGAGGGAGCAGGTCAGCACAAGTGGCCTGGGAGGATTGTGGAAAAGGAGTGCTAATCCTTGCAATGGCTCTTACACTTCTGGAACATTGGCAAGGATAAATTATGCTCTTTGAAAGACTTGGGAGGGGTGGTCAGAATCACAGCTTTGGCTATGGACCTGCCACCAACAAACTCTCTATAGGACCTAGGACTAGTAATTTATCTCTAAAAGGAGGGAATCTAGTTGAATGATCATTAAAGACCTACCTAGTTTACTTTTTCTTTGCTGCCAATGTTGTTATTAATTAACTTATAATTTTAACTTTTATCTTTAATGACTCCTAAATTTATGTTTAAATGTGAAGTTTCCTCTGAGGTACGGATTCTTGCTGAATTCTCTCCAGATATATTCATTTGAGTATCTCATGAATATTAAAAAAATTTATCCAGCCAGCCAGGTACGGTGGCACACACTGATAATCCTAGTACATGGGAGGCCAAGATCAGAGGATCATAGGTTCGAGGGCAGTCTCAGCAACTTAGCAAGACCTTGTTTCAAAATAAAAAGTAAAAAAGTCTAGGGCTGTAGCTCAGAGGTAGAATGACCCTGGGTTCCATCCCCAATACAATAATAATAATAATAATAATAATAATAATAATAATAATAATAATAATCTATCCAGTTAGATTAATTACTTTTCTTGTATGGCCTGGTTCGCTCTGTTTCTCACCATAATAAACAACAACACTATCTACCCACATCTCCATGCCAGAAAATTGGGAGTCACTCTAGACTTTCCCTCAATTGATCCCCACATTTTACTACCTAAAGGCATCTTATCTGCAGTCTGTCCTCTTTGTTTCTGTTAATATTGTGCAAATTCGCCCCTACAAAACATCATCTATGCTGTTGCTGGAAGGAATATGAAAGTATTGACTCCTTCCTTTGCTGTCTTTGTTTGTGGTATGTGCTCAGTAACCCCGTTTACCATGGGCTGCAGTGGTGCTCTTAGGATCAAGGCTCACAGGTAACCATGCCACATACCCATGGTCTTAAAAGCCTTTAATGAGCTGGGTGTGGTGGCACACACTTGTAGTACTTGGGAGGCTGAGACTGGAGGATCCAGGTTCGTGGCCAGTCTCAGCTACTTAGTGAGACCCTCTGCAACTTAGTGAGACCCTGTTTCCAAATAAAGAATAAAAAATAGGACTGAAGATGTAGCTTGGAGGTAGAATGCCCCGGTTCAGTCCCCAGTACTGAAAAAAAAAAAAAAAAAGCCTTTAATGGATTCATCTGGTTAAGATGAAAAATGAAAACCTTTCCACAGCTACTTTTCAGCCGGTGTTCTCTGCTTACTTTTCAGCCTTGTTTTGAGCCACTTGGCACCTTGTCTTCCCCCTGGCTACATAGGCCTCCTTCTAGCTTGCCAGAGCTGCAGAGCTGCCTCTGGCCCTCTGGCCCTACAGGATCTGCTTCCTCCTGTGGACCCTCCTCCTCTCATCTGCACTGGCACAGTCATGTGAAGGCCTTCCAGAGTTATTTTTTTTTTTCCTTATTATATTAAGATCTCATAGTACCATGCTCCTTCCTTTGAGAGTGATTAATTTTTTAAGTAGGTAATCATTAATAGGATAATTTGATCAGTATCTGTCTTCTCCATTTCCCTGGGTAAAGACCAAATCAGTTATTCTTATCCTAGAAATCTTATTACAGCCCTGTGTACATAGTAGGCACTTAATAACTATGAATGGAATGAATGCTTTCTTCCATATTTCTGATGTTTTGGGTGACTTTCTTCTTTTATTCCACAAAGAATTTTTTTCAACAGATTATCTGGAATGAATGGCAGATCAGGTTTTCTGATTGTAAAGAAATCTCAGTCTCTCTTAAAACATGCAACACAGCTGGGCGTGGTGGCGCACGCTTGTAATCCCAGCATTTGGGAGGCCGAGACCGGAGGATCTGGGTTCGCGGCCAGCCTCAGCTACCTAGGGAGGCACTCCGCAACTTAGTGAGATCTGGTTTCAAAATAAAGAATAAAAAATAGGCCTGGGGGTATAGCTTGGAAGTAGAATGCCCCTGAGTTCAATCCCCAGTACTACACACACACACACACACACACACACACACACACACACACACACACATATATGCACTTTACAAGGAGAAACTATGTTGCAAAGGCAGCTGTCTTCATAGCTACCCCAATTTTAATTTATTTGGAGTTTTCTCACATGGAATCTCATTTTCCCTACCATATTTTATTTTTAGGCATATACTACTGTCACTGGAGAAGGGTTGATTCCATGAAGGGTCCAGGGGAATTTCCAGTGGGGCAGGGGGAACACAACTCAGGAGTGACTGGGTCCTTGGCTTATGTGACAGAAAAGAATTTCAGCATGAGCCAGTCAGAGACATAGACAGAGATTTATTTAGGAAAAAGAGAAGTGTACATTCAAGGGAGAATGTAGGCCATCTCCAGAGAGAGAGAAAGAGACACCCACATTTTGGGGGTTCATAGCTCTTTTTTTTTTTAAAGGAAACTTGATGAAGGTATGGGAAGGTATGTGAGGGTGACTCAGTCTGGTCATATATGGGGCCCTTAGGCGCTCCATCATCTGACCAGTAGATAAGCTGGACAGCCCCTTACATTATAGGTTCCTCAACATAGCATATTTGTCTTGTTCACAGTGCATGGAGTAATTATAGCTTCTTTTTTTTCTTTCCTTTCCTTCCATTTTTGTTTAACTTTAAGATTTACAGTCAGGTTTCTATTACTTGTAGCTGAATGCAATTCCTAGAAATATATGGCTTATTCAGCGGTGTCTTCTCCTGGATTTTTTTAAATTAATTTTTCTTTTTATATGCCAGTTCAGGTGAGACCTCTTTTTTCACCCAGGAAGGAATCTTACATCTGTGTTACTAAAATTGCAAAATATTGCTCACCAGCCTTCAGTGTCTTACTTGTTGCCTGACACCAGTAGTTGGTTCACTAAATATGTGATGTGTGAATGAATGAGTACTAAAACACACTTTCAAATACAAGTCATAATACATCCAAAAGAATTAGCAATCATACCAATTGTTGGAGAGTCAGTGTCTCAAAAATGAATGGAATATTCTGCTTACCCAATGGCCAGTAAACATTACATGCAGTTACAAATATGTGTGAAATAATAAAAAAAAAGTTTAGTATTAAAACACAGTTTGAGCCGGGCGTGGTGGTGCACGCTTGTAATCCCAGCATTCGGGAGGCTGAGACCAGAGGATCCGGGTTTGCGGCCAGCCTCAGCTACCTAGTGAGGCACTCCGCAACTTAGTGAGACTCGGTTTCAAAATAAAGAATAAAAAATAGGGCTGGGGGCGTAGCTCGGAGGTAGAATGCCCCTGAGTTCAATCCCCGGTACCGCAAAAAAAAAAAAAAAAAAAAAAAAACACAGTTTGACATTTGATATCCATAAGCATTTGATATAAACTTTAGTTGCAATAATAATGCTTCCTTAGTATGTCTTATATCAACTTGTTGACAACTCAGTGGTGGGAATGTAGGTATAATCATGTCCCTTTGCTGGATGAGGAAAATACACTTCAGGAAGGTGCCATGGTTGTTGTTGCTCTTTCTGACTCATACTTAGCAAGGGAATAAACTAGGATTTGAATATAATGTGCTGATCTCATTCCATTCTACGATTTACTTGAAAAGTTTAAGTGTTTTAGTTACCTCTGGGATAACCCTGTGATAGTCTCTGGAAATCCAATAAGGCATATAATAAATCCCTGATCTTAACTTTAAGAAATGCTATGCATTGCTTTTTCCAAATGAGGAAGATGGAAAAAGTTAAAATAAGTTTTGCTTGGAACAATGGACAATCATTATTGTGAAAAATTTCCCCCCAAACAAATGAAAAAGAAGCTATTTGTTATGCATAGGTATTATTCATTTATTCAACTTTACTAAAGTATAACTGACAAATAAAAAATTGTAAATAATCAAGACATATAACATTTTTGTGTGTGTGTGTGTGATGCTGGGTATCAAACCCAGTGTCTAGAACCACTGAGCTTTACTCAGTGGTTTTATAGTAGAACCAGCACTCTACTATAAAACTACACTTTTTATAGTAGAACCAGCACTCTACTATAAAACGCCCTTTCTTAAGACTTTATTTTGAGACAGAATTTGGCTAAGTTTTCAAGACAGGCTGGCTTTGAACTTGCAACCTTCCTGCCTCAGCCTCCTGAATGATTAGGTACAGGCAGGCACCACTATGCCCAGATCCTAACTCTTGCTAGTATTTTATTTCAACTTCTCTTCCTTTCTCTCATCAATTATGTAGATGTAATAATATTTACTTCTTTATATCTGACATTGAATTTATGTCACAAGGTCAGGAGTATAAAGACCATTGGGAGCTTTTCATTGTGGAATCATACTTTTCTGGTGTTCTACCCTTTTTCTGTCTGCTAACTCTTAGTAATCTTGACTCTTATAAGACTCAGGCTGATGTCTAACAGAATGATTTCCAGGTTGAAAACCAGTCCTAATCTTTCTATCACCTCCAGACACTCATTTATTACTATCTATGGACTCTGTTTCCTATTAATTCATATATTATTAATATATAATTTATATGTTATTCATTTGTATTATTTTATATATTATTAATATATAATTTATATATTATTCATTTTTCTATGTTTATCTAAAAAGATTAATTGTATATCTTTATATGTTTTTCTGAATGCCTCAAAACTGGATGACCAAGAGTAAATTCTACTATATTCTTGCTCCTTACTTTATCATTGACAGTTACGGAGGCTCCAAATATATCTTTAAGTTCTTCCTAGTGACAAATTTTACCATCTAAGTGTCAACTGGTTTGGTTCAAGGATTCATTTACCACTCTGTAGGCTATTGCAACAACTTCAGTCTATTTCTTTACTTTTCATCCACCCTAAATCTGCCAACAGAACTATATTCTTTAAGCAGATGTGACTATAGCATTCTTCTGCTCAAAACCCTTTGGTGGCTCTCCTTGGCTTACTGAATAGAAAGTGTTTTTAGAGTTCTCCACAACATACACCTGCACTTTATTATTTTGAATTTGCCAAGTGCTCCTTACACAGTCAGCTTAAGTATAATTCTTTTGTATGTGATAGCAGATTTAATCTAAGTAATGGGGTAAGAACTCTGTTCTATTCATTTTAGAGATGAGGAAACTGAATTGTAAAATGATTAAGTAATTTGTTAGTCTTGCAGTTAACAAGATATATGATACTTTGACATTTTTTGGTGATGTATATATTCACTTATTTGTTTATCCATTATTTGGTAATGTACATATTCACTCATTTGTTTATACATTAATCAAATAAACATTGTTTATTTATTTAATAGTTGCTCTATGCCAGGCAGTGCTAAGCTTTGGAGAAGGGGAAAATCCAGTTTTCCACATTAAGGTATAGAGAGTATAAGGTAGCATGATAGATGCTGGAGAAAGTCTAGTCCAGATAGAGTTGGATGGAGGAATAGGGAGATTCTAGAGGTTTCTAGGAGAGAAAGACACCTTGTAGGAAAATAGGAGTAGGCCAGGCGAGGAAGGGGGAGAATGATGTTACATTCTAAGAGAATGGGATGCACAAAGCATGAAAGTGAGAGAGCATGGCCAATTCATAACAGAAGATGTAATTAGTGTGTCAAGGGCATGGTCTGGAATGGGCAGAACGGAGAGAGACATGTTACTTTCAATGGTGATCAACTGTGACTGGCTGGGTAATTGAGGGCTTCTTTTTTACCCTGGGCAACTCAGATGCTAGTCTATAAACTAAGAAGACCAAAAGAGCGTGATATAGTTATCTTTATATTTCAATAGAATAAGTTTTTTTTTTTTTTTTTTTACAGTGTAGAGAATAGCATAGAGTAACACCTGAAATTTAGATAAAGCTAAGTAAATTAGAGTCCTTCCATATTGTTTGGATTCAAATTTAATTTGAGTGTGATCCACTGCTAATTTTAAATACCTATTCTTATTTAGTGCTGAAAATCTATCTATCATGAAGTATCTGCATTTTCACTGATAATATTTTAAATGTTTTGGATAGGATCAGATCTCTGTCTTCCACTCTAGTGAAAATAAACAGAAAAGTATGTCATATGTTAGTAGATAATGTCAACTTGTTAATTCTAAGTTAATGCATATTGGTTATATATATGTTTTGATTACTTTTACATTTAGGAGCTTCTAATGTCTTGAAAATGTGTTTTTAATCAAACAACAAAGTAGAAATATGAAAGAGCACTAGGAGAAGATGGGAAAGTGTCCACAGCCTTCCTCCATCACAAACCCATTGTAGGACTTGCTGGGTAACTTCTCAAAAGGATGCACAAATCAGCTCTTTCTCAAGACTTCCACAATGGAAGTATTATATTTAAAAAATTGCAATTACTGCCAATTTTTGTCTGCATAATATGAAATGTGGAAACAAAACCAGGAGATATCAAACAGTGCAGCCTGCTCTATCCCTCTGTGACTTCCTCTATGTGTCCAGAGCAGAATTTGGGGGTTTCAGTCAGTATTCTCACCCGCTAAGACCTAAAATACCTGATGACCACAACTTTAGAGGAAGGAAGATTTTTTTTTTTGCTTAAGGATCTGGAGATTTCAGTCCATGTTTATGTAGTTTATTTTACTCTGGCTGCCAAGTAGGAGCCTGGGCTGCAGATCTTTAGGGCATGATGGTGGGAAGCAGAGAGAAGGAAAAGAAGTGGCTCTCTCTCTCCTCCCCCACCCAAGACCACACCCCTAATGGCGCACTTCCTCCATCCATGCCCCACCTCTGACCTTGCTGCACTGGGGCATGCTTGTGTGGTGCTGGGGACTGAACCCAGGGGCATTTTGCCTCTGAGCTGCACTTCCAGCCCTATTTTAATTTTGTTTTGAAACAGGGCCCCTCTAAGTTGCTGAGGCTGCCCTTGAACCTGTGACTCTCTTGTCTCAGCCTCCCAAGTACTGGGATTACAGGTGTGCACCACCATACCTGGCTTATAATTCTTTGTCTGTACTTCCAAAATCCAAAAAGGCCTGAAAAAAGTGTGTTCATGGCTGATTTGTCAGTAAAACCTGATGAAACCTGAACTCAAGTGGCCACACAACTTTACCCAAGTGGTCAGGAGGCTATTTATAATCTGCATTTCACTTGGTGTGAGTAGTCACATGTTTTGCCGAAGAAATATTATTGAGTTTGACACTGCATAAGGGTTACACAGTACATTATAAATGCACTTTATTGCTATTTTAAATGTTTCCTTTTAAAAACATGTATTTGGAAAGAATTGTAGATTCCCAAGCGGTTGTAAGAAATATGGAATATCATTTCAGAGTTACAGTGTACCTTTCACTTAATTGCCCACAAAGGCAACATTTGTGCTCATAGTAAGATATCAGAGCTAGGAAATCATCATTGATACTGCTCATGCACCTTTTCTGATTTCACTCACCAGTTTTGCATTCAGTCACTCTGATGCCTGCATTTGTGTGTGTGTATTAAGATCCAGGCAGTTTTGGCACAGGTGGATCCAATTCAAGTGACTGGCACCACAGCTGAGGTGCAAAGTAGTTTCATCACTAGAATCCTTGCATTATCCTGTTGTAGACCCAGCTACCTCCCTCACTGCTCCTCTCTTTAACCCCTGGCAACCACTAATCTGTTCTCCATTTCTATAATTTTGTCATTTCAACATTACTGGATAAATGGAATCATACATTATGCAACCTGTTGGGATTGGCATTTTTCACTCAGTGCAGCTCCTTTCTAGATCCATACAAGTTGTTGCATGACTGTTAAGTGCAAACTTCTGAACTCCCAAACACACTTGTGCCAGAGGTTCTGGATAAGGGACTGTGGAGCTACACTGAATATCTGCCACTGCAGATAGAGCCCTGCCTCATCTTTAAGTCACTTGAGGAGCTGGGCTGGCAGGAGCTGAGGGCTGTTCTTATTAGCCAGTGGAGTGTAATTTAGAACCCCCATCTCTGGTGTCTGGTACAAACGCAATGTCTGCTGCCCGAGTGACATTTGCCTGGTGTTGCAGTCCACACCTTCTATATTCACAAGCATATACCTCACTTGCCTTTGCTGGGCTGACTCCTTTCCATTGCTTTTCCTTCTGGGCTTTCTAAGTCCTAGCTCTTATTTGCAGCCTGGGTTCCCTAGTCTTGTTTCTGTCAGCTCCTTTCCCTGAGACTGCACCTGGCTTCCTATATCACTTAACTTTGACTCAGATCAGCCGCAGATGTGTGACTTGGGGCTCAGATTTCAGCACTTGCCTGCTTCAGGCTTGAGTTCAGTACTGCAGACTCACAGAATTAATATCGGGGTCTTTTCTGGAGAGCTTTCTGGGATGGATACTCATTATCATTAAAATGAATTTTGATGTCAGTAAAATTAAGCTATAAGTATAGTTCTTGTTAATAGATTTTAAGGTGAAAATTTCTCCTCGTAATTCAAAGGGTACTTTGGCAAATTTTATGGTGGAAATTTTCACTAAACTTTATAACATGGCATTATTTTCTTGACAGTTGAACTTCTCTGAGAAGTGTGGTGTGTGTGTGTGTGTGTGTGTGTGTGTGTGTGTGTGTGTGTGTAACTCTAAAATTGTTTATGATGCTTTAGGGAGGAGAAAAGCATGGCAGAATGGTTCAGGGGGGCATTTTTTCCCTTGCATCTCAGTTCTCTTTACAGCCTGCTATGATGGAAGACATCAAAAGAGTTGATGTTTTAATGCTATTGTTCCAATCAATTTGGATTAATTTATGTCTTCCTCTTGGAAAAGGCTACACTGAGGAGATAGTTGTAGGGTTCACCAAGAGTCTGTTTTCAGATGCCCTACAATTATTAGAAAAATACATATTCAGGAGAAAAGAATAAAAAAAGTCATTGGCAATAATTCAGATATATTTTTCAGCTGAAATAATTATCTAGGACATTTCTATTTGTTGACTGTTTAATTTTTCTACCTGGCGTTCGCCATTGTGGAGAGCAATCCAGCATTGCTCTGTGGTACCCGGGTTAGCACTGAGTAGCCAAAAGCCTGCTCATGGAGTAGCAATAGGAGCCATTGATGCCTTGAAGAAATCAATTAGGAATAAAGAAGAGGAAGAGACATTATGTAACCCCCATTTACTTTTTCATCTAAAATACTGTCAATCCTTTTTCCAAAGAGAACAAAGGACAACGATTCAGCAAAGAAGATAGGAAATAAGAAAAAATTAAAAACATTCAGGACAATTGAAGCCATCTTTTAAAAATTTGTACAAAAGAAATGGGACAACTCTGAACAAGAAAGTTATGTATTTTTTTTTTTTTTAGAGTGCAGGGAAGAAAAGAGAAAAGGATTAACTGGTTTTTCCTGTTTTAAAATTGTTTTCTTTAAATATTTTTGTCTTGATGTTCCAAGAAAAAATTTTGATGACTGATAATTGTCCCATTTCCCCCTAAAAGTCTTCTAAAGTGGTACCAAATTCCAATTCCAAATTCCAATGCCCTTTACTTTAAGACACATTTTCTAATGCAAAGTGCACTGAAAGTATAGCTATATTTATAGGCCTTTTCTTTTGCCTATATCAACACAATTTCATAGAAAAAACAAAAAAATGCATTCTATTTTGCAAGTACTTCTATAATTTAAAGAGTCAGAAAGTATATAAAATATGAAATGCAAAAGAAAGTGCATGTTTCTGGCTCATTACCTGAGATGGAATGGTGAGGTCAGAGAAAATAAGCATGAAAAATAAAAACTAACAACCTTATATATTTTTCGTCTAATTAACAAACCTGTAGGTTTGTCATTGTTGTTGCTTACTTATTCAAATATCATAGTCGCAATTTCTAGTAGGTCTTAGACTCTTACTACTATTGGGCAGCCAAAACGATGGCTGAATACATATTTACTGACTAAGTGCATTCATGAATGAGCATGTTATGGTTTGGATTTAACATGTCCCCAGCACCTCATGTGTTAGACAAAGCAGCTGTATTTGGAGGTGGGACATGGCTGTGGGGGAAGGATCCCGAGGTGTATCCGGAGATAGCACTTTTCCAGGCCAGCTGCTGCACCTTCTCTTTCTTCCCTGCAGCCAAAAGCTGACAACAGCCCCCTACTGCATCCCTCTGCTCCCCACCCTGATGCCTGTAGTCATGGCTGTTGCTTGGAAGCCAGCCTAATGTGGACTGAAATCCTTAGAACTGTAAAGTGCAAAATAAAATCAACTTCTTCCTCTAAGTGTTGTATGTATATCAGGTGTTTGGGTCACAATGGTGAGAATACTGACTAAAAGAGAGGATCTCCGTATTTATTCTCTCTCAATTCTTAAGAAATGGTGTATGACAGCCCTAGAATCTGCGTCGCAGAGAGTGCTTATTTCTGACGTTGGAAGTAAACTTTTATTTGTTTTACAGTGTTTGGGAATGCTTTATTTGTGGAATTTTGGTTGCTCACAATATAATATCAACCTTTGTTTTATATTTGCAAAAATAAAGATTTTACTATCTGGTTTAATTATCTCATTAGAATCCAGTAAGCTCTGTAGAGGATGCCCTTTGGGGCTCATTAAGCCAAACTTCCACACCAGGCTTAGGAATGTTGCAAGTGAAGGAAAGATATTTTAGAGCAGGGAGCATGAGATGAGAGCGTGTTATTGCTGAAAAGTCATTTGGTTACTACAACACTGCTTGAGAGGAGGGAGCAGACTTTCAGGCCAGATGGCAGGCAGGTACCCTGAGGATTACAAGGTGTGTAGCTCTGTGTCACAGAGGAAGAGATCTGCTTACAGCACGCCCTGGAAGCCTGGGATTCAGAGCCCTGTGGCTACAGGGGATTTCTGAGTGTTGATGTGCAGGGTCAACAAGCTTAATCTTTGGAGCTGGCTGACCCCAGCTTCACTGAAGGAACAGTGAATCACAATGGTCTTTGGAGTGAAACCTGAGTTGCAATGGAACTCAAGCTCTTTACTGTTGCTGCTAATGCTGGGAAGTGTTCTGGTCTCCAGGGCTTTGGGGTCTAAATCTTTCTACCAGCTTGAAACTCTCAGATTTGTTAATAAAGAAAAAAGAATAGAAAAAAATCAAACATACAAAGCCACAAGCCCTTCCTCTTTAGTTTTGCTGGATGGTGAATCATGTTAATTTTAAAATAGAATTTGTAGCCTGTTTTATAAATAGAAACTTTCTTATTCTTTCTGTGCATTTAGAATTTGCCATGGTTGCCAGGCCATGGACTTCTTAACCAAAAACAAAAGAAGTATTTTGCACCTGGGTATAAAATGCCACATGTCTTGATAATGTCGCAATATGCCAATCTCTTACAAAAGGCCAGTTTTACGATATTGAGTTACATTTCCTAACTGCAAAGCCACTGACTTGTCAACCTATCTTGTTCCAAATGACTGGATTAAAAAATGCTGAAGAGATTTGTCATTTTGATGTTCCTGACTATATGGTACATGGCTATATGAAGGTTCTTTTCATCATTTGAAATGGTTTTGTTTAGTCAGGCTCTTAATAAAACAACATGCATTTCCATGTGGATTTATGGAGTTTTGCAGCTTTACCTGTTCTTTCCTGCCTCTTTGATTTTGGCTCCACTACTGCTTCCTTTTACTTGTTTTTGGCAAGTTGCTGAGGACATATATTTTGCACTTTGCTTGCCCAATTTGTGAGATTCTGCTGACATCCAGGAAAGTGCCACAAAAACCTGTTGCTCATACCAAGCTTATGTGTTTTATGGCAAATCCACTGAGCTCAAGTTTCTTGACAACAAGTCTTATTTGTGGAGAAACAAACACAGGCAGTATTTTGTGGGCCCATGCTGCTCTCTTTCTGGGAGTATCTATGGACGTATCTGTACAAAGGGGCAAACAGTTTTTAAACATCTCATCTTTTATGTATGAGGGACAAAGTGTTGCTGCTGCTGGCAACCCTTTATTGAGCATACACCATATGTCAGGCAATGTGCATTGACTTGTTCCTGGAAAATTACAAGAGAAATGCTACTGTCTACATTCTGAAAGTGAAGAAACCGAGGTTTAGAGAGGCTAGGCAAATTTTGCAGATTTTTATGAAGTGGCGAAGCCAAGATTTAAACTTAGTTCTTTTTGTCTCTAAAGGTCATGGTTTTCTCAAAAGAGACCTGAGAAATCAATGTTGCCCTTGATTTTTGAGTAAAAGAATTTTTGTTTAATAATTTCCATTCTATTTTATAGCAATTATTAAACTTACTCCATTTAGAGTAGTTGGTGCCATAGAGATGCAATAAAGACAAAGGCATAGTTTCTATTCTTTAAGGACTCAGACTAGAACAGTGGTTTCTCAACTCGGGGTGATTTTGCTCTTCCTGGGAATATTTTCCAAGGGCTGGAGCCATTTTTGATTGGTATTTTGATTGGGCAAATGTGTGTGGAACTACTGGCACCTGTTGGGTAGAGACCAGGGATGCTGCTTAATATCCTGTAATACACGGCTGCCCACAGAAAAATTAACTTGTGCAAAATGTCAGCAGTGCTGAGGTTGAGATACCTGGGTGAAAAAAATTAATCAAAACATGAGAAACATGTTAGGTTATACTATACCTTTAATGATGGTGTGGGAAATTACATTGTTTCTTTAAAATATTTGTTCATAGTCCCTGTTGGCGCCTTCCATGTAGGAGTATTATACCTCCTGTCCTACTAATGCCAGAATTGGCCATTTGGCTCCCTTTGACCAATGAAACACTGGTGGACTCTTACAGAGTCATTGTGCAATTCCCACCATTCTTTTTTTTTTCTGTTACAAGAACATTGGGTTCTAGGCAAGGCAAAGATATCTTCACCTTGGACTGACACTAGAGAAGAGATTTCACTGGAAGAGGTCCAGAGGAGTTCTTGGAGGAGGGTGGGGCTCTGCTGAGGACCACTAGGGTCCTTGATGTAAGTGACGGAGAAGAAGGAGAAGAATTTCAGTACATTTCAATAGAGGCAGAGGCAGAGATTTATTTTAAAAAGCAGATACACATTTAAGGGTTAATATGGGCTATCTCAAGAGAGAGATGCATTCTAGGGGCTCTCAGCTCTTATTTAAAAAAAAAAACTTGGTGGGGTGTGGACATGGGAAGGATGTGGGAATGACATCAGTCTGGATTCTAAGATGACTTGTGTTCGTCTGGTCATTCTCAGGATCCCTAGGCTGATGTGATTTTCATTATCTGAGCAATATAAATAAGGCTAAGAAAGTACCCTAAATTATATGTTTCTTAAAACATCAATCTCTCTTTGTTTAATCTATTTATCGGTAGGCTAATTAACAGGGTACAAGATAATTATCATAAGTGAGTGAAATTATGGTTAAATTTAAGATTTACAATTTTCCCAGAAATATTGGAATAACAGGCTTGGGAGAGAGATTTGCTTGGGTAGTGACAGGCCTGACAAAAGATGGGCTTTATTTTATTGTTCTTTATGTCTCCTTTCTACCTATTTCTTTTACCTCTGAGCCTCAAATCAAAACATTACTGGAGTAGAGATCCAACCTATCCAAAAAGGACTGGTATTGTAAATAAGAAATAACCTTTTGTTGAAAGCCACTGAAACTTTGAAATTGTTACTACAGTAGCATAACTTAGTATGGCTGGCCAATACATATGTAGCTGTTATTTCAAGAGATGAGGACGAAGTAGCCTTGTAGTAGGAGAAAAATTGAAGGAAAGACTGAAGCCAGTATATAACAGGTGGCAGAGGTTATATTTTAATTTTATGTGTGGAAAATTAATGGGGATGAGAAAGAAAATTACTCTAAGGGCAGAGTGGATAATTATTCAGAAAGAGACTCAGGAAGAAGGAAAACTAATTAGGATATGATAATAATGGTTCTAACGAGAGAATAAGAGCCTCCATATGGGCAGAATCCATGTAAGTGAAGTTAAAAGTTTATGCAAAAGTAGTTGGAAAAGAAAAAAAATATTTGCTATGACAGTTTACTTGGACAAGGCAAAATTGATTCAAAGATGACAGCAAAATTTTGAGAGTGATTATCTTAGAAGATAGTGTAGTACAATAATATAATTTGGAATGGATATGATAAATTCTTTGTAAAGCTATTGAACTTGAGATCAGATGGGCATTCAATGGGACATACTCAGAGGCAGTTGGCTGCAAGTGTGGAGAATGGGAATCTTGATGTGATTTACATATTCATGAATTACCTGTGCAAAAGTGCAATTTGGACATGATCTAGGGAGAATGGTTAGAACAGAAAGAGAAGAATAAAGACAAGAAAGTTGGAGTTTGGGGAAAGAGTAAACCTGATAAGCCTGGAATTTCCGTGGAGAACCCTCACATGGCTGGCTGGTGAGCAGCTGTGTTAGAGGTTCTCAGAGGGAAAGCGTGTAAGGAGGTAGATTAATGCCTACTCCTTGGTTAACTGCAAATAGGTGCTTAAATGCCTATGTTATTACTCTGAAGCAGTTAAGCTTTGATAAGAAAAAAAGCAGTTCAAGTTATAAGGTAAGGAATTTATAAACATTCATAATCAGAATGTAAGTTCAAAGTTTTCCTCGATTTAAAAGGGAAAATCAAGATAATAGCAACAATTACTTAAAAGAAAACAAAACCCTTACATTCAAAGGCTTAGGGTTTTAAACTTTGCTATGCCTACCAGTGTGAAATGAGCTCACCACATTCCTTACCATATATATATTGCACTCTTGCACAGATAATTCCCGAATATGTAAATCACATCAAGATTCCCATTCTCCACACTTGCAGCCAACTGCCTCTGAGTATGTCCCATTGAGTGCCCATTCCTTACCATATATATATAACCATATATATTTTATTTTTTAAGTAAAAACATTCTTAGTTAGATCATGACCTATTCTTTCTTCTTAGTTTCCACACCTCAGGGAAACCTAACCAGCAGATATTCCCTACTGTAGCTGGAGGACTGTGCTTTCTCTTATCCATTCCCTTCCCTGCCTGCCCCTCCAGGGTTCATAGATAGTATGCCCATTACTTTTGAAGTCTTGCCAAAGGTTGCCCCATGTATAAAATAGATTGATGAGATGACACTTTCCCTAAGAATAAGTCAGAATGGCTTATTTTTTTTCTCTTCTGGCTTCACACTTCAGTATGTTAGGATCCTGGGACCTTACCGCAGAGAAATATTCACATAGCGGTCCATCGTGAACCTGCTGGTGACTGCAGGTATTACAGATGCAATGCTTGGGAGAAGTCACAGGGATGCATGAGATTGCCCACGGAGACACAGCATTAAACATCCTGGTGTAAAATGCCATTCATTTTTGAGAAGCTAGAACCTGCCCCTGTCCTGATGCCAGTACCAATCCAGAGTGACTTAATGTGAAATATTGATTTTCTTTCATATCTCAGCCAAACCAATCTGTTAGTTTGAATTTACTATAAGATTTTAGGGCCTTTCTCAAACTTGAAGAGCTTGGAACATCATCTTTTCTCAGAACATTTATAAAATTATTAAATAAGGACAATTCTTGATGACCTTGCTATCTATAACAGAGAAGGTTATTTTTTCCTTGTCCAATCCTTTATTTTCTAAAGCATTTTATCATCATCGGTAAAACATTCTCTCTGATTGCACAGTAAATTGGAATTGTGGAGTTAAATGATGGAGCCTCATATGTCTAGGTCCTAGAAAACAAGATTCTACTTTACCTCGTTTATTGGGGCTTGATATCCTATAAACCTTAGGCTCCTTCCCCATTTGGCACCTCACATTTTGCTTCATGATTCTGGGTTTTCCTTTCCATTTCTTTGGAAATGTTGTATGTAATCTCATATCCTCACATGGCAACATACTGTTAGAGTGGCAGACTGCTAACTTGATCATCTTATCACTGAGATATATTGCTAGGAGTGGCCACATTAATTGGCTTCTTTCCTGGGCCATGCGTTTTCCTCTTAATAGAGGACATTTGGAGACATGAAGCTCTGACACAAATGACTCTCATTAACAGTGTAATATTTGGAAGGTAGAGGAAATATTTTCGAGAAGACTTTAGGCCTCTTTTGAATTATATCACTTTTAGTGATCAGATCCTCTGCCTCTCTTTTATATGCATCTGTTTGAAGAATGATAACTAAATGCCATTTTGATGTGGGTTGAGAAGAGATAAGGCCATGGCCCATTGTTAATATTTTGTTGCATTTTAATTAATGATTAGGTTTAAGCAGATGAGTTAGTGTTAGGCAGTTTTCTAAATTCACTCTTTCTGTAAATTCACATTACAGAAAACTTGTGAAGAAACTGAGTTCTTCATAAGACTCAATTAAGTTAGACCAGGAGAAGCCTCTGACTAGATCCCAATGAGCAGGGTGAAGTTTCCAATCTTGTGATTTTCTCAGTGATTGTCTATTGTTTCTACACTGGTAGCATGGTCAGAATGCCATGTAAGTCATCCTATGAGTAGTGGTGGAGCAAACCATGCTTAGGCTTAGACTGAAATCAGAGAAAGTGAGGTGGGAAATGAGGAAGAGGAAAATGAAGAGGCCATGGATTCAGACATCAGACAGATGTGCTTTTCCTGTAACTATTCAAGAATTGGTCGGGTTGGGAAATAGCTGGAGCAGAGGAAAATCCAACTGTAAATCCAAGCAACCAATACTGGATGCAGGGGCCAGACCAGAGGAGCCCTGTGTGATTCTCACAGTCCAGCTGCTTCACCATGGGCTGGAGCTCTGCTCTTTGCTTGTGCTTTGAGACCTCGTCTTGTTTTCCCATGAGCATACATCCCTGCAGTACGCAAGATCTAGGTATCCTTGGACATCTAAATGGGTTAGGGAAGGAGCTTAAATCACCATATTTTAGAGGCAAGAGAGACAGAAGGAGGTATATAGTTCTATTACCTATAGATGAAGAAATGAGATTAGACAGGTTAACTTACTTGCCCGAGTTTGGACAGATGAAAAGAAGAGTTAGTATTTGAGCAATGTATTTTGTAACTTCACAGCTGCATTTTCTACATTCATTCTACTTATTAAACCAGTGATGCAAATACTAACATATAGATAGTGGTATTTTTGATGTGTGTTCTCTTTTCTAGAATGTATGCATGCTTTGGGTCTCTCTTGTGTTGGCGGGGATGGTTGAGCCCAAGGATCTGTGTGGAGTTATTAGGTGCTCAGTATTAAAATTGAGAGAATTTATATCATGATTTAGGAATGGATCAGAGCTGAATGTTCCATCTGAGAAAAACTGAAGCAACCAAAATAGAGCGTTCTCAAACTCCCACCACCCCATCTATTCACTGACAGCATCTGTACCATCACAGCCTGTCTTCCCACCTGCTTCACAGGTGAACTCCCGTGCCCTCAAGTACAGCCAGTCTCTCCACTTTACCACTGGATCACATCAGTTCTTTATCTACCAAAGGAATCACTCCAGCAATTCTGCCTCTCCCACATTCTCAAACTTTTATTCTATTGATTCAGTCATACATTCTGTTAATGCTCTCAGCTTAAAATATCTTCCCTTGACCCCATTTCTTCTAGCTATCTCTCCTTTGTAGCAAAACTTTTAAAATTTCTTTCTTCCTATTCCTTCTCCTGTCCTCTCCAATTTGGCTTTGTCCCTGACCACACTGCTCTTGTCAAGGTAACATGATCTTCAGGTCACCAAGGCTGATGGTCAATTCTCAGTACTCATTATTTTTGACCTGTCAGCAGCAGTTGACACAGTTGATCTCCCCCTTCTTTCTGAAACATGTTCTTAATGTGGCTTCTGTGGCATCACCCCCTCCTAGGAGGTCTCTAACATGTGACACTCTCCTTTTCTGTTTTGTGGCTTCATTTTCTTTTCCTTGACCTCCTTTGTCAGAGATCCCCAGAGTAAACCTTGATCTTCTTCACTTCTCTGTCAATACTCTCTCCCTTGATGCTGTAATTCAATTGCATGGCTTAAAATGCCACCCACATTCCAAAGATTTCCACATTTATATCTGCAGTCCCCTCTTGTAAAATCTCTACTTGACATTTCCACTTGAAGGTCTAATACACATCTCTAACTTTATCCAAAATTCAACTTTTATTCTTCCTCCCCAAAGCTCTTTTCAGTGGATGAGAGCTTCATTCTTTAAGGTGCTCAGGCTGAGACATTAATCAGCCTTAGCTCTCATTCAGATCTCACACTTAGACATCCAGGAAGCCTTGCTGCTTTACCTTCCTACTGTCTACACTGCTGCCTTGCTGGTGTGGAGGTATCACTGATCATTAGTGGGAGGTCTTCATATCATTAGAAGACAGCCCTCAAAGGGGAACTTAATCCCTTACCTGATGATGAGGTGAGTGGTTTTTCTCTGCAATGTGCTCCCACCATAATGTACTGTGTCACCACAGGTCCAGAAGCAATGGAGCCAATCAAGCATGGACAGTAAGCTCCAAATTGTGATCCAAATAAAACTTTTCTTTCTGTTTCCTGTATGTATGTATATATGTATTTTTTGTGGTACCGGGGATTGAACCCAGGGGCATTCTACCCACAAGCTATATCCCTTTTTTATTTTGAAACAGGGTCTAGCTAGGTTGCTAATGGTCTCGCTAGGTTTTTGAGGCTGGCCTCAAATCTGTGATCCTCCTGTCTCAGCCTCACAAGCACTAGGATTACAGGGTTTGTATCACCATACTTGGCTTTTCTCTTTATAAACTGATTGTATCAGGTATTTGTTATAGTGATGAAAAACTGACTAACACAATCTCTCTACTATATGACTTTATTCAAATATCTCCTTCTTAAGAAGGCCTGCCATAACAAAAATCACTTAAAATTGCAAATGCTTCTCATTTATTTTCCCAGAACCCTTAAATCCCTTTATATTATTCTATTTATCAACCATATCTATTTATCAGCACTTATCAACTATTAATGTGCCATGAAATTTGCTCTTTTATAATGTCTGTTGTTTATTGCTCACACTTTCTTCTAGAATATTCGCTTCATAATGGCAGGGATTTTTTTTGTTTGTTATGTTCACTCATGCCCAAAGTACTTAGAAAAGTTTCCTAGAACTTAAGTGATCAATACATATTTGCTGAAAGAAATAATGTTCCTTTCCAGGGAGAAGAGCTGTCATGAGGTAAAAAACAGGGAAGATCAGGAAGGTGAGACAGGGAGATGAAGCAAGTGATCCAGGTGGGGACCATGGATGAGACCAAAATAACAGAGCTTTGTTTTATGTAGTGTTGGTGGGCTTAGTAGACACAACTCACCATGTAGAACAAAACCTCTAGCTCCTTCACAGTTCTGTATAACATGTGGCTTATAGCATCTTCACGACCTTGATTTTCTCCTTTGCTCGAAATTGGACACTGTTTTAGATACACTCTCCATCAGCAGGTTAATGTGAAGGACTATCACCTCCCTTTGTCAGAACCTACATGTCCAGCAGTGTAGTCAGGGATTATTAACTTCCCAGGGTTAAATGATACGTGACTCATATCATGCCTGCTATCATCAGAACCAAGGTCTATTTTTGCTTCTTTTTTCACACAAACCGTGCTTAAGCAAAATCTGCTCAATTGTTTTGTTTGAACCTATATGTATGACTTTTATTTTTGAATCAATTATGCCTCTTAATTTAGATCTATTATTCATATCAAGACCTTGATCTAGTATTTCCGTGAACCCTTATAGCTTTTTATTGTCTGGGACACTAACAATCGTTAAGGTATTGATAAAATATTGTCCTGGACAAGGCTCAGGATAAGACCTGTGCCAAACTATTATGAACCTTCCTTCCCACAAGAACAGGATCTGCTTATGCCAGCTATTTCTTAATCTTGCCCACAAAATTGTTACTGAATAATTTTTCAAATGCTTTGGTGTAATCCAAATGTACTATGTCTACAGAAATCTGCTGATTTCCAGTCTATTATTTGGACCAAAAGAGAAAAAGAGGCCACTCTGGCATAGTTCCATTAGACAAGCCAACGTCGGCGCCTGAGGAGCCCTTTCCATGAGCTTACAAACCATCTTTTATTAAGCCTGTCTGGAGGTCAGGTTTGTTATATGTAATTTGAAGATTCGATTTTCTCCACCATAGCGACATCTTATCTTTGTTTACTTTGTGACTTATACTTGGAAAGAACAATTTATATACTCCTTCAGGGTAGGTGGTCCTTGTCATTTAAAAATATGAATAATTTAATACATTATTTTATATGAATCTGTATATGCAATTTTAACATTTGTTTTAGTGTCATCTTTCTTTTCCTATTTTGCTTGGCTCTGTTCTCCTCTTATCCCTCTTCCTCCAATGCACACTGGCCATCCACTCTTGCCCCAAGTATTTCATGTTAACATCTAAGGAACATATTTTCATAGCTATATAATCATAGAGGGCCTTCTTTATGAATTTTCAGATGGCCAATTTCAAACAAGATCAGTTAACTTATCCTTTCCTGAGACCCAATATTACACATAAAACTATTTTTGAAACATCTCTTTCTTTCTTTGAGGTCCCCCAAAAGAAATAAAATAATTAGTTTTCTGTTCACTCAATAAGTTTGGTCCTCCTGTGTACTAGGTACTGTGCTAGGCTGCGCAGTAATTCTAAGCATAGCCAAAGTTTTTAACTTAATCCACATCTTTTACTTTGCTCTTGCCTCTGACCAAAAAGAGAAAACAAACAAATAAGAAACCTTCCCCTACTTACAAGTTTTCTATTAAGAGCTGAAGGTTTCAGCTACCCCACCCCCAATTTATGTATTGAATCCCTCAACTCTAGTGTAGTTAATTTTGAGATAAAGTTTCTAAGAAAAATAATGAAGGTTAAAGGAGGTTATAATGATGAGGTCCTGGTCCAACAGGTTTAGTGTCTATAAGAAGAGATACCAAAGTGTTCTCCCTCTCTGTTTCACTTTCACTCTTTCTCTGACACACACACACACACACACACACACACACACACACACACACACACACAAAATGCCACATGAGGGCACAGAGAAAACGCACTATCTACAAACCAGGAAGAGAGCCTTACCAGGAGCCAACCATGTTGCCATCTTGATCTTAGACATCTAGCTTCCAGAACTGTGAGAAAATTGAGGCCTGTATTTCAGCCCCATGGTATTAATACCCACAGGCATTTTGTAATGGCAACCAAGCAAATGAACACAGATTCCCTTTGAATTAACTCTACCTTTCAGTATCTATTGCTGTGTAGCAAACCCTCTGAAACGTAGTGGCTTACAACCACAATGGTGTATTAGTTCCCACAATGCTCTGTATTGAGTGGGGAACAGCAAGGCAATTCTGCAGCCTCACTTGGGGTCCTCACTCACCTGAAGGGTCTTTGGGATGGTCTCCCTTCCTCAGGGTTCCTCCCCATTGGATGGTAATCCTTCAGTAGCCTGGCCTAGATTCCCTTACCTTATAGCAGCTAGGTTCTCTCTTAAGGAGATCTTCTAAGAACTGTGCTAAGAAGTCTAGAGTGTCACTTCAGCCACATTCTATTTGCTGAAGTAAATCTCAACACCGCCCATATTCAAAGAGAAGTAAAGAGCAGCATGCTTGTACAAGGAGGGGAGGGATCCACAGGTGCCATCCTGGACAACCACCTACCACGCTGGTCAGCTCCCTTCCTTTTACAAAATTTTCTCTTCCTTTCCATCACATAGGAAGTCTTTTTTTTTTCTTTGCCACTCAAAACTTATTTCTGTTTAAAGCCAAATGTCTAGAAGCCTCTCTCAAATCTACTTTCTTCTTTCCATTGTTAGTCCTTCTGCTGAGGCTACTCTAGTCACTTTGAATTCAACATCCTTACCTCCAGGCTCTAGTCTCAATCCACTGAATCTATTTGCTTGATTAATTTTTATAAAACAAAACCAAGACAGTCTTGACACCTTTCCTAAAAACCTCAAATTAAAGCTAACTGATATTCAAACCACATACAATGTGTCTCCCATCCACATCTTCCTGGTTTTTCTACACTCGGTGTATTTTTCCTCTCATGAAGTATTCTTTGTATTTCCCAATTTCTCTATCAGAATCTTATACATTTATCAAGCCCATCTTCCAGATTTTCTGTGAAGCCTTTACTGATAGCCCCGCTAGAGATGAATTCTTCCTCACATGTATTCCGAGAAGAATTTCTTTTGAACTCTGACTACACTCATCCTGTTCTGTCTTATATTATAGTTCAGTATCATTATGGGTCTCTTTCTCCCCTTTCTGAGGTCAGGGCCTCATTCTAACCCAGTTCTATGTCACCTTCAGTGCTTGACATGGGTATCTGGTCCAAAGTATTTGCTTGATAAATCCTCAATCTACTGAACTGGATGGAATGTACAAGAATTACAGCAGGACCTATTTCTGAAAATTAAAGTCAGAAGTTTGCATGCCTTGGGAGTAGCGAGAATTTAGGAGAGATGAATGATGGAGGAAGAAGGGCAACAGAGACTCCGGATGTTCCCTCCTTCCTCATTTACTTTGTCTCCCTGCTTGTACTGGATTCCTTACTTCTGGATCTTACACCAGAGGGAGACAGAGCATGCTGGCTGAGAGCCACAGAGCCCCATCTACCACAGACTTATTTTTCCCTGAATCATTTATTCTTAATTACTTCCTATCTGCAGCCACATGGGGGTGGAGAGCTGAATGAGGTTTCAACATAGGAAGTGGGATGGAGAGAACAAACCTTCAGCTCACAATGGAAGCCTTCTAAATAGGAGAATTGTTTTTGTCTGTCTGTATCTTTGGTCAGAGGCAAGGGCAAAAACAGAGAGATGCATTCAATCCCAAATCTTGACAAGGCAGAACATAATCATTAAAAATTATGATTATTAAACTGGGTGTGGTTGTACACTCTTGTAATCCCAGTACTTGGGATGCAGAGACAGGAGGGTCACAAGTTCAAAACCAGACTCAGCAATTTAGTGAGACACTGTTTCAAAATAGAAAAGTAGCCAAGCATGGTGGAGCATGCCTGTAATTCCAGTACTTGGGAGGCTGAGACAGGTGGATTGCAGATTCAAGGATAGCCTCAGCAAGTAGTGAGATCTCATCAACCTAGTGAGACCCTGTTTTAAAAAAATAGGGCTGGGGGTATAATTTAGGGGGTAGAATTATCCTGGGTTCAACCCCTAGTATCTCCCACCTACACACACTAAAAAAATTAATTAATTAAAAAATAAAATAGGGCTGGGGTATAGCTCAGAGGTGAACTCCCCTGAGTTCAATCCTCAGTATCCTCTCCCTCAAAATTATGATTATTAATTATCTGAATATTGTTATCTATGTGAGCCACTTTAAGACCCAAGCATATAGATTCACACTACAGTACTCAGCAGAATTATGACAATGATAATGGCTCAAAGTCCTCCATTGAATCAGAATGTGTAAAGAGGTGATTAAATGAAAGTAAGGCCATTAGGGTGGACCCTAATCCAATCTGACTGGTGTCCTTAGAGGAAGAGGAAATCTGGTCCCAGATGGACGCCAAGGATAGGTTTCCCCAGAGGAAAGACCACGGGAGGGTGCAGTGGGAAGAGGGCCAGCAAATCAAATCAAGAGAGGTTTCAGGAGAAACCAAAACCTCAGACATATGATTTTGGACATCCAGCCTCCAGAACTGTGAGAAAATAAAGTTCTGTCATCTAAGTCACCCAATCTGCGGTATTTTGTTACTGCAGCCTTAGCAGACTAACATAGGCAGGATCTAAGCATTGTGATTATTTGGATCTTTCTTTTTCTTTTTTGGTACTGGGGGTTGAGCTCATGGACGTTCTATCTCTGAGCTACACCCTAGCCCTATTTTATTTCTTAGTTTCAAACAGGGCCTCATTAAGTTGCTGAGGACCTCACTAAGTTGCTGAGACTGACCTTAAACCTGCAATTCTCCTGTCTCAGCCTCCCAAATACAGGGATTATAGGCATGTGCCACTGTGCCTGGAAATTGTTTGATTCTAAAACCCTCTCTTTTCTCTAATTTTATGCAGGTTCTGCCATTACATTCTGCTGACTTTGCTTTTTCAGGAGATTCTTCTATCTGCTTTCTCAGGGACCCTGAGCACAGTCTCATTTCTGTGAGTACTGAGTTCAGGCAAAATCACATGAAGAACATGCTTCCTCTGGGCTATCCAAAAATCTAGTCACCATGGGACTAACCAGTCATTTTAAAAAGCATACAGGATGTAACAGTCTATCTGTTAAGATCCAGTTTTTCCAAAACAATGCACAACCTAGCTCAGGACATACTCTGAAATCACTTCCCATTTATGAAGTTTATTGTTTTTTTTACTTGAAATTTTCTTCCAAGTTCTGCCTGTAACATTCCCCACCTCCTTTTTATGAGGACACAATAGTGGTAGACCTATCCAGATGGCAGGGGCTTGGAAGAAACAGACCCTGGAACAAGTTTGAACTCTAAACCCTATGCTCAGTCTTAAAGGGTAAGAGACTCTTTCAGGCAGAGAGCTGAAGCCAGGTCCCAGGATCAGACCACAAAAAATTAAAAAATAAATAAATAAATAAAAAGGATGGAGCAAGACAGCAAATGACTGGGGTGACTCAGAACTTATTCCCTGGAGCCTAAACCTCCTTGAGGTTCCTGAGCTGAATTCCCACACTTAGCATATTTTTTTGAGCCAGCTTCTAATCTGTTCCCTGCTTTACCATGGGAGTCTTTGCCCCACAGCTGGGGCTCATTTGGTTTGAATTTTCATCTATAAATTGTTGTCAGCAAAGATCTTTGGGAGCTAACTGGTGAAAGTGGCCTTAAAAAGGGAACTCCAGAGGGAAGTAGAAGACTCAGAATTTTCCTCCTTTCTTTCTTCCCCCAAGAATTTGTGTGCTTCCCTTTGCCAAGCAACAATAGCTTTGAAGTGTGAGTAATCTCTTCTATTTAAAAGCTAAAACTCACCTTCAATGAGACACCATCAAACAGAAGTGTGTTTCTCAGTCCTGTAGCAGAGAGTGTGGAGTGGCTAGTGTTTGTGATTTAAAGTCTCACTTGGACACACTTCAAAGAGAGACTCTAGGCAGAACTGCTAAAAGCTTGGCCAGTGCCAGGATATACAGATTTCAGTTGCTGGGGCTTGAGTTCCATTCCTGCATCTGAGGAGGGTCATAATTGAGTCCTTTTAGTCTTTGCAGCCTATCAAATGGAGGCTGCTTCACAGCCGAACACACAAGTTCACAATCATAATAGCAAAATTTTTAATAACTTGACTTCGCTTTTTAAAGAAAACATCTTTGTGATGCTACTAGGGCTTAACATAACGGTAGAAATTTAAATGAACAGGAACAGCTATAGTGATTGTAAAAAGCAAATGTGACCTCTAAGAACTGCTAGCAAATAGGCATAGTAGATGTATATCTCACAAATTAAGGTATTAAAACACAGCTTTCCATTTTTATATAACAATCAGTTGTTTTCTCTAGACCCTATTCCATGGAGGTGGTATTATTGATCTCCATTATTTGGGGCCTTCAATGTCCCTATGATTCCTAAATGTTCTCTACAAATGCCCCAATAGGAAGCTTCAGAGTATCCATTGGTAACTTGCTTATATGACTGGCTCCAGCAGCTGCATTTACTACTGCCATGAACACTGTGGAAACACCAGAAGCATTCGTCATTCATCACGAGAACCTGGACCAGCCATTCAGCCACCAAGGCCCTCCAGGCTCTATGGGGAGGGGTCTGCTTTTGGAGTTTTCATACCTCTTTCAGAGTTGGCCATATGTCAAGGACAAAAGAAGAGGTCCCTCTAAATTCACCACTATTTATATCCTACTTGTTTTGTCAGCAACTTTCTTTCTCTGTCCCTAGTCAAGGGATATTTTCTATTTGAGACCAAGGCAAAAGCCCCTTAGGGAACTCTGCCTTCCTCCACCTTCCTGATTTGGAAAGCTCACCACTCCTTCAATCCCTGATCCCAGATGTTTATGTGAGAAGTGTCTTCTGAGCCAGGTATGGTGGCACATACCTGTAATCCCAGTACATGAGAGGAGGAGATAGGAGGATCACAGGTCCAGGGCCAGCCTTACCAACTTTCCCCAAGGTAAGGAGTATAGGCTTCTTAGGAAAGGCTGAGATACACAAGAAGCAGAGAGGGACACTGAGGGAATTTCTAGGGAAAAACCTTATCGATTGCTATTTCAAAGATAGCTGTGTGTTGACAGCTTAGGACTGCTCTGGGACAATGCAGGGCAGTCATATCTCATCCTCCATTGTAATTTAGAGACTTTTCTATTTGTTTATATGCCTGTCCATCTCCCTACCCCTGAATATATCTCCCTCTCCCTTCATTTTTTTTTTTCAGTACTGGGAATTGAACCCAGGGGTATTCTTCCTCCAAGCTACACCCCCAGCACTTAAAAAACAAAACAAAACAACTTTTTGTTTTGAAACAGTGTCTTGCTAGGTTGCTGAAAGTCTCACTAAATTGTTGAGTCTGTCCTAGGATTTGTAATCTTCCTGTCTCAGCGCCACCATGCCTGGCTCCCATCATCATCATCATCATCATCATCATCATCATCATCATCATCATCATTTTGGTATTGGGGATTGAGCCAAGGGGCATTCTATCTCCAGTCTACACCCCCTTTCCTATTTTATTTTTATTTTTAAACAGAGTCTTGCTAGGTTGAGGAGTCTCACTACTTGCTGAGGCTGTCCTCGAATCTGCAATCCTCCTGTTTCAGCCTCCCAAGCACTGTTATTACAAGTGTATGCCACCACACCCAGCTTTGTCTTGATCGTAAGAAGATTTTGGCTGGACAATAATTACCTAGGAAGTGTCATGTTCCACATTTCTTCTTCCCTCATGCATACACTCCTATTCCTACAGTTCTTCCTAACCAAACCTCAGAAAACTAGAACAAGCTCTCTGCTGGTTGTTCTTCCAGTGCTGCTAGCTTTTCCTCCAGAGCCTTTCACAACAGTGATGACTGAATTGTGCTACTGTTTGCTAAGTATTCACCATGCCAACCTTGAAGATAGAAACAATTCTTGTTTACTGCTAGGCTCATAGCCCCTTCCATGTAGCAGGTATGTAGTAAGTATGTGTGAAGTGATGAGTCAATGAATGAAAAACCAGCTAAATGTGGTAGGGAAAGGAACAGAGACCCAAACCTGCGTCCCTACTAACTCCAGGTACTTTCACATAAAAGTTATCTGTATACTCACATCAGTCCCCTAAAAGAAGACTTCATTATCTCTATTTATTAGCAAAGATTCTGATGGTCTGAGAGTTGAGGGAGATTGTTTCTAAGGTTTTTAGTGAGCAGAGGGCAAATGTTTTATTGACTTCCTACTTAATTTGTGCTATGTTTTGAAACAGGACTCCATAAATTGCAGAGGGCTTCACTAAGTTGCTGAGGCTGGCCTCAAACCTGCGATCCTCCTCCTAAGTTCTGGGATTACAGAGGTGCTTCAATCATGCCCAGCTGGATCCTACTTTTTCTTTTTTTTTTTTTTTTTGCGGTACTGGGCATTGAACTCAGGGGCATTCTACCTCTGAGCTACACCCCCAGCCCTATTTTTTATTCTTATTTCGAAACAGGGTCTCACTAAGTTGCAGAATGCCTCACTAGGTAGCTGAGGCTGACCTCAAACCCGGATCCTCCAGTCTCAGCCTCCCAAATGCTGGGATTACAAGCGTGTGCCACCACGCCTGACCTGGATCCTCCTTTTTTTGTTTCTTTTTTCTTTTTATTTATTTTTTTAATTTATTTTTTCTCTTTTTTTATTTATATTTTCGGCATGGATTTTTTTATACATTTCTTGGGTACAGCAGGGTTACATAGACATTAATGAGATATCAATCATTGTCAGATCACAAATAGCACCACTTCTTCATTTTACACGTATAGCCCACATTCTTAATATAGCCTGGTCAAGCAAACTTTCTAGAGTCATAAAACCATACTCCTTTAGGGTCATATATTTACTTTCTAAGAAGTAGGAGGGTCTTTCATCTACGCATCCTAGGGGCAAACTCCAGACTTCGAGATGCCAATGTAGCCATAGCAGAAGAGTCAGTATAATTGCTCATATATGCAGATAGCAACTGCCAGGGGGGATAGGGCCCAGCTGGGCTCCAAAACTCCCCTGTTTTTATTTATAAGACTGTGCCTGTCTTAGGTCATTTCCTACCAGGTGCTTAATCTTACCCATCATGGGGTCTCGATGAGTCATTCAACGAGCCCTGTCTTAGGTTGATTTGCCCTGAGAAAATCGAACCCGTCATTGACTACCAGGCCCTGTGTGAGGCAGTGCTTGCATTTTTATTCCATGTAAATCTGCTCATATACTAACATAGGCATTGATCACAAGGCGTACAACAAGTGGTAGAATGCATAAACCTAGAATGGACTATTGCTGTTGCTATGATAACTCCTCCTAGCAAAGAGGTAAACGAGGGCCAGGTAGTGACCAAGGCTTGAAGCCGACCTACAAATGTCTTAGCTGATTCTGTCAGGTTAATAGAAGTGAGCTCTGAGTTATGTAGATCCAAAATCTCCAGGTGTAATTTAAACAAATCTTTTTTTTTTTTTTTCATCTTTCCCTTATTTGGTGCATTGTAGCCACACACCTTTGTTAGGTACAAGCTAGTATAGGTAAAGACATCCATGCACACATTTCTCATTTAACCCTTCCCCAATTCCCACCCCACTCCCTCCTCCTCCCTCCTTCTCAAGGTCAGTTTAGTGATTGACTTAGATGTGTTCATGGAAAGTACATCATGTTCATTAGGGTTTCCTCCCTACCCCCTTCACCTTCCATTAAGTCAAATTCTTTCTTCACCTAAGAATTCTCCTTCACCTGGAGTCCCTCTTATGTCCCATTTTCTCCCTAACTTCTACATATTAGGGAGAGCATTCGATTTTTAACTTTTTGTGACTGACTAATCTCACTTAACATAATGTTTTCCAGTTCCTTCCATTTCCTTGCAAATATCATGATTTTGTTCTTCTTTATGGCTGAGTAAAATTCCATTGTGTACATATCCCATAGTTTTGTAATCCATTCATCTGTTGATGGACATCTTGGCTGGTTCCATAGTTTGGCAATTTTAAACTGTGCAGCTATAAACATAGATACATATGCATTGGTCTGATAGTTTGGTTTCTGTTCTTTTGGGTAGATACCCAGTAAAGGTATTGCTGGATCATATGGTAGAATGCCTCATTAGGTAGCTGAGGCTGGCTTCAAACCTGGTTCCTCCGGTCTCAGCCTCCCAAATGCTGGGATTACAAGCATGCGCCACCACGCCTGACCTGGATCCTACTTTTTTAAAAAAATAAATTCACACCTTCTATGAATGACTGATACCTCGCTAAATAATATCTACTTTTTCAAAAAGAATGATGATTTATCCCAACTTGTCTCCAGACAGCCAAGTGCCCTGCAGAAAGAATTTTAGTCAGATTATGGTACCTGAGTTGGTCAGAAATCCTTTCCTAGGTTACTTATATCATACCATAAAGATGAACCCGTGTAATGTCTACTTTCTTCCTTTCCCCCCAATCCTGAGTCTGTTTCATTTAAAATACCATATTCATTCCATTTTTAGGGTTTTAGTTTCAGAGTATGGAATTGGGGACAGAGCACTCACTGTAAGCAACACTTTAAACAGAGAGCAGAGTAAAAATCAAACCAAGCACAAGTATGGTAGATTTTGTGATTTTAAAAAAATGTTATGGGCAGAGTATGGTCGAAGATTTACACAGGCAGGAAACTCGAAAGCAATTTAGGAGAGAGGAGATTTGGACTGGCCTTGAACAAAATACAAAATTTCTGCAGGCAGATAAAAGGTGATTGCTGGGGTAATGGGCATTCCAAGAAAACCTAGTGGTTTACTCTGGCTCTGTATCTCCAATTTAGAGAACTTCCGAGAAGCACAGATGGCCTGCGGGTCATCTTACAAGCTGGAATATAACACATTCAGCTTGAGTTTCTTTGAGGTTTGAGTGTCTCAGGGCCAGCTTAGGTGTACCTCAACCAGAGCCAAAACTCCAGATTAGTTACAGAGATCTCCTGATCTCCTGGAATGACTCCCGACCACAAGACAGACTTGTCTCTGGGTCACAGTAGATGAGGTCAAGAAGCCTCCCCGGCAAGCCTCCCACCACTTCAGATGCAGATGACAATTGTCCTGGTCACAGCAGCCCCTGGACCCTTGCTTGCCCCATGGGTGCGATCATCATACCTCTCACATGATGTACAGAGCACTTTCCCTCCTGGCTCTGGGCTCCTTGAGAGCTGGGCTCTGTTTTATTCCCAGGGAACATCATATCCTCACGGTCTACGATTTCTCCTGCATCCATCTGGGAGGGACTCAGTGAATCGTGTGTAAGTAAAAATACACCATTCTGAACACCAACTCTCAGCTACTCTTTCTGTGGGAAAAAGTACTTTTGGTATATTATCTTAATCTCATCCAACCCTCCAGTTTAGCTATTCTTATATTATACTTTAATTTCATTTTGCTTCCAATTTCCATTTAGATGAAAGAATGGATACTGAATGATTAAATGACCAAGGTTGCAAGCAAATACTGTCTTCTGCCTTGGAGAGTTAGTTTTAAATGTGTAGAAAGAAAAGAAAGTTCTAAAGAGTTTGATGGGATCCACAAATCTCCCCAATTACATGTATTCCACCCACTATTTGCTATAAACTCAGATATGCTCTTCTTTAGAACTTTATGGTTGGTGAAGACATCATCTTCAGAATGTCCCTATGAAGTTCATTTGTTACCTGATAGTAGATTACCTGATAATGCAGCCTACATGATGTGACTTACTCATTTTTTAATAGTAGTATTAGCTGGGCATGGTGGCCCATGCCTGTAATCCCAGTACTTGGGAGGCTGAGACAGGATAATCACAGATTCAAGGCCAGCTTCAAGAACAACTTAGCAAGGCCCTCAGCAACTTAGTGAGACCCTGTTCCAAAATTAAAAAAAGAAAAAAATGGTTGGGGTATATCTCAGAGGTAGAATGCTCCTGGACCCAATCCCCAGAATTGTAAATGAAACAAAACAAAAGCAAAAACAAACAAAAAGGTATTAAACACTAAATTAGTGTGTTTATGAGTGTTCTACATGTTATTTTAATTTAGCCTTCTCAGCAACCTAATGAGGTACATAGCATTGTTGTCCTGGTTTTTCAGGTGAGGAAATTAAGCAATGGAGATTAGGTAACTTTATACAGGTGACACAGTAAGTGGCAGAGCCAGCACTCCAACCCAATAGTCACTCAACATCATCACGGATGGACTAGAGTGCTCTGGGGCTGGGGCTCTGCTGGGCGATAAAGAAATGCACGAAGAGAAGAGGTTCTGTCTTCATGGAGCTCTTATTCTAGAAATGGATGACAGGCTGTAATAAAAAATATCATGAATCAGACAATGAAAAGGCAGTGAAGGGAATAGCTGGGGTAATGTAATTAAGTATGACCAGGTCACTTTATTATTTTTTTTATTTATTTATTTTTTGCGGTACTGGGGATTGAACTCAGGGGCGTTCTACCTCCGAGCTACACCCCCAGCCCTATTTTTTATTCTTTATTTTGAAACCGAGTCTCACCAAGTTGCGGAGTGCCTCACTAGGTAGCTGAGGCTGGCCGCGAACCCGGATCCTCCGGTCTCAGCCTCCCGAATGCTGGGATTACAAGCGTGCGCCACCACGCCCGGCTCACCAGGTCACTTTAGATAACGGGCAGGGAGGGAGGTGAAAGCGCTATGGGAAGGGAACAGGAGGGAGCTTGCTGTTTGTCCCTGGAACTTGGGAAAGAGTTGAGCAAGAGAAAGAGAATAAATATTGCTCTGTTTTGATAAGAATGACCTACAGTTGGTGCAGATGCAGAAACAGGAAGAACAGTTTGGAGATCATAGCATGGTCTTAGCCAGAGATGACAATAGCTGGAACCATGGTGGAGAGGAGAGTGAGGTGGGGAATATTTGAGAGGTTGAGCCTACAACTCTGATTTATGGATTGGACATGGAAAGCGGGAAAGGAAAAATCTATGATGTCGCCTACATTTTTTATTTCAGCCACTGGTTGAATATCTCTGCCACTTTAGTGAGGTAGGGCAAATTGCAACAGAAACCAATCTTGCAAAATGAGGTGAAATTCAAGAATCCTTTGTTTGAAATGTCATTTTGAGTACTTCTTAAGTATCAAAATGGAATATTAAGGAGGTTAAAGTTAGAGTCTTCCATATTAAACAATAGTCTGTAAGATTTGATAACATCACAGTAGAACTTCTATGGTTCACATATTTTTGCTCCAGAGGAGGATCCAATTTTTGAAAAAGTATGCCTCGACACTGAAAGTTTCTATTCTTATCACAAACTGATTGGAATTCCCATCATGATCTCAGGGCAGCAGTAATGTTAATGAAGGTTGCAGGTGTGTGTGTGTGTGTGTGTGTGTGTGTGTGTGTGTGTGTGTGTGTGTGTGAGAGATAAACAAACTTAAAACATTCTTGAGGAAAGTAGCTAACTGCAAGGATTGTATACTGGAGGTAAACAAACTCTATTAGCAATCAGACTGCCTCCTTAAGCTACTATTAAAATCTGAACTTTGAACAGATCCAGAGACTATGTTTACTAATATGCATATAAAAATGTGCTCCAACACATAGCAGATGGTATAGATATGAGAAGGTAAAGATGAATCTAGACGAAATTAGAACAAAAATCAATATCTCAGCCATATTTGGCAAAGGGTTTTCATCGAATCTTTGTAATGAGGAACTGGAAATTATATATATATATATATATATATATATATATATATATATATATATATATATATACACACATATATAATATGAATACATATTATATATATGAATACATATATTAACCATATATATGTATATGAACCCCCATTGTACATCCTTTATAATTTGCTGAATGCACTTCTGTCTAAATTCACTATATAGTAAAATAATGTATATCTAACCCTAGCTTAGGTTCAAATTTTTTAGACTAATTAATTTTGATTTTCTCATTTACTAATTTGAAGTAAAGAGAATCTCCAGATTTTATTAGAGCCATCCTGGCTATTAAAGGAGATTGTAGTCTTAACTGGATGGGCAGAACCAGTTGGTAGAATCTTCCACATGATGGTTTTCTTCGCCAGGTTAATTCCTTTCTTGATAGGCTATAAGTTTCACTAATACTTTGAGACATGAACACCGATGAGCTACCACCTTTTCTGGTGGCAAGATAGCAAAGAAGAGTCCTAAGCAAGTGGTTTGTAGCTCAAATGGACTTTGTCCTGGGAATAGGAAGATATACAAAGAACAGAGCAATTAGTACTTTTAAAGAAAAATGGGCCTGCATGGGTTGTCTTACTTGCTGGGAGAGGACCTGAGGGCTGGCCAGAGGCACAAAGGTACTGAGTGCCAGGGTAGCAGAATTGTAGGGGGGGACTACAAGATTTATTTTTCAATTTCCAGTTTTGCAGGTAGCATACCCTTGCACAAGAACAGATCTGTACCTCTTTTAGTTGACCAGAGTCAATCTGTCCTCTGGAATCTGGGAATCCCACCGTTTATTTTGTACCTAATGCTGGCTCTAGTACTAACCTCTCCTTTAGAACTTGCTCAATGCTCAGGAAGTCAAGAATCATTAATCTTTGTCAGTAAATGTTTTTGTATCATTGTCTTCTGGTCATTTTACTGATGAGGCAGTTTGCTGTGAACCACACTCTCTGAGACATTGAGGATTATTAGAGAAAGACAGAGGGTTTGGCAAATTTGGGACACAGCAGCCTGGATATTTTTCTGTGTTTTCCAGGATATCAAGAATAGCTGGTATAATGACTAAATCAAGAAACTCATTTTCATAGAATGTTTTACATGGTTTCTGTTATTTCATAGCCCTAACCACACTCTACATTTATATAGTGTTCATTTAATTACCTACTATATGCCCATATACAAATACGAGAAAACATACTACATAGTCCAGTATACAAAGAAAAACCGAAACTCATGTCAGGCATTATCAAATGCGCTCACAAAAGCTTGGTGCCTGTTTCAATGTTAATGAGAAATGCACCTCTAAAACATATGGACAAAGAAAGAGCATGACTGGCTTCATATAATGTGAAAGCTAAAGGAACTTTAGAGGTGATGCAGTCAGGTATTTCTCAAAATAATAATAATAATAATAATAATAATAATAATAATAATAATTATTATTATTATTATTATTACTATTTGCATTACTGGGGATTGAGCCCACGGGCATTCTACCTCTGAGCTACACTCCCAGTCCTATTTTTAATCTTTATTTTTGAAAAGGGTCTCACTAAGTTGTGGAGAGCCTCACTAAGTAACTGAGGCTGGCTGTGAACCTGGATCCTTTGGTCTCAGCCTCCCAAGTACTGGGATTACAAGCGTGTACCACCGCGCCTGGCTTCAATTTTTTTTTTAAACCTAGAAAATTTTCTTCAAGTAAAAGTTTATGCAGAAGCCCAAAGGGGGTAGGAGCAGGGGACTTTGCATTTCTTAACCTTCCTGAAGTATCACCGTAGAGCTGGTGCAATTCAGCAGGCTCATCCTACCAGCTGCCTTGCAGATTTCTTATTGCTAAGAAAACTGTGGACCAGACTGGTCCAAGATCATGTTATACACAATTTAAGAAAACACAGCTAGAACTTGGTTTTATTGACTCTCAATTCATTGTATCACATATGAGGAATCATTTTTTCCCAATAAAAAATTATGCAGAATCAGTGAAGGAAGGATTGTAGGGTAACTGTTAGTCATTTCTTTTTTTAGATCTTTCTCACTTTCAAAATGGAGTTGGATAGTTAAAAAGAATAATATGCTTTTATACATTGGTCTTTCTGTTTGGTGTTTGGAAAAAATCCATCTTCCTTAAGTGAGGACATGAGTTATCCTTCCTTAAGTGAGGACATGAAGTTATCCCTGGGTTAACCCTTTGACACTATTGAAAACATCAAAATCTACCCACCTGACACCACAACATACCCCGGTCCTAAGATCACCTCTTCCTTTTCTTTAAGTCCCACATGTCTTGGCTATTTCTCACTTATCTCCTCCTCTGGATCCCCTCCTATTTTCTTGCCACTGATATCCTACCATCTCACATCTCAACTCTTCCAGGACGCTTTCCAGATGTCCTTCTTGGCTCTCATCCTTGTTCCACTGTTTGTGGACTAGTACTTACCCAAGATCTCCTGATTTTCATGTTAAGTAGTGTGTCTATCTCCTTTCTTCTCAGTTGTGAAACACATAAGGGAGGGAGGAAGGGAGAGAAAGAGAGAAAAAGAAAGAGAGAGAGAGAGAGAGAGAGAGAGAGAGAGAGAGAGAGAGAGAGAGAGAAACTGGAAACATGTCATATTTATAGCAGCAAAGTGTCTTTCCAAGAAGACCTGAAACTATTAGTTGAATTGAATTACACCTCATATATAGAGATAATCTTATTGCCAAATTTTTATTACATGCAGCAATGGAGATAGAAGATAGGTCACTGAAAAATAAATCGCCTGAAGTTTTGAAGTGGGCAAATAATAAGAGTTATTTAGCCTGTTTTGTTGTACTCTATAAGATTCCTCCCAGCTTTTGAAATTATTTTTGAAGCATTGCATTTCAGTTGATATATAATTTAATGATTAGAAAAAATTCTTATTTTTAAAAATCTGTTTCTCAAATCTACTATTTTTCTGATTTAGTTTCCATTAAAATTATCAAGATATTAAAAGTTAATTTTTATATATACATACATTATGTAGGATATCTTCTATCTATCTATCTATCTATCTATCTATCTATCTATCTATCTAATCACATAAGATAGTGGGAACGAGGTTCATTTTGTTTTCTGTTTGATTATAGACTACAGTAGAAAGATATTTATGTCTGTAATAACTTTTAAAAAGGATCCTTATTTTTAACAAGAGGCCATATGACATTACAATTAAGAGCATGCCTGGGTTTGAATTACAGGTTCATCACTCAGTTGTGTGAACTAGGGCAAGTTACTTTAATCCTTGTTTCTGTTTCCCTGACTGTAAAATAGGGATAATAATAGTTCTTTCTTCCTAGGGGTGCTGTGAAGACTAAATGAAGTAACATTTAAAGTGCTTAGACTAGAACCTGGGATACATTAAATGCTATATTAGTACTAGTGGTTATTCTAGAGTTCTGTGTTCATTCCCCCCTCCTACAGTCTCCCTTAGATATGTTCATTGTTATTATTGAGCATTAGTTATATGGATAAGATGAGCATTATTAGACACAGGGAGATCTACCTTGAAGAAACATTTCTGCAGGGGAGATACTAAAGGTAATGCAAACTCTTTAGCAAGGCTATTAGCAAAGGGTTAATGGGCTAAGGAGTTAATGGTCTTGCTCATAAATGAGAACAGAGTATATAGAGGGATGATTAGAAATGCAGTCACTGCATTAAAAAAGCTCAGATAATATAGCATGGGCTTTCCCATAGGGAACTCAAATGTGCTACTGAAGTGTGAATAGAACCGCACATCTCAAAAGCCATTCTAAATTGAGAAGTTTGCTGATGCTAAAAAGTGCAAATATATCCAATTAATGGGTGAACAGTGAGGAGAAATGTTTGCTGACTCAGTCTGATATTGAGTTCCATCAGATTGATCATGTTTACAGCTCTTTGGAAAACAAGGCCTCTTGCATGCATGAGCTGGCTTTAATGATCCCATTGCTTGCCATCAGTCTGCATAATAAGACTAGCTTTCGTGGGCATTTTTTCCTGAGTTCTGAAATTCTGCAGGTTTTTTTCTTTACCCTCTTTACATTTCTAAAGCATATATGTTTAGTAGAGAAAGGCTCCAAATTGTACTCATCCTGCTGGGTTGGACAAGCAGATTTTTCCACTTTAGGTTTTAAATAGAATTTGTAGATTTGGAAATCTGCAGAGGTAAAGTTGTCCTATGCCTTTAAAAATGCACTACCTCCTCTTTTAATGAGATCATTCAGCACCCACTAAAACCTTCTCATTATATTTTCCATGCTTATTCACAGATGCAACTTCCAAACCATATGTTTACCTTTATGTTTAATATATCTACTTATGGAAACAAAAGTACAGATTCTTAACTCATAGGAACTGCAGTAGGCAAGAGGAAATGGGATTTACATAGAAATCTACATATTATTTTTGAGCCATGAAAGTCACGGCATGGCTAAGAAGCCTGGCAAGTAGTTGTATGGAAAAGCATAGCCTAATGCCAAATACCTAAATAAAAACCATAGAAGTCATGCAAATATTCAAAAGCCAGTCCACATAACATCAGGCAGCCAGATTCACAAAAGTATCTGCATAATAAACTGATTTTTTTCTAGATTTTATCTGATGTGTGATGTTCTTCAGGGACACACCTAACTACGTGATTAAATTAGTTTTTGGAGGTCTCTAGTGCTCTCTTCTTCTTCCTTTTTTAATGTATTTTTAAATTTTGTTGTTTTTGAAGTTGGGTATGGTGGCACATACCTGCAATCCCTCTACTTGGTAGGCTGAGACAGGAGGTTCATAGGTTCAAGACCAGCCTTAGTAACTTACCAAGACCTCATTTAAAAAAAATGTGTGTGTGTGGGAGGCCTGGAGGGTATCCCAGAGGTAAAATGCCTTAGGGTTCAATCTCCAGTACCACCACCACAACAAAAAATGTTTTTATTTTTTAATGTGTATCTTGTATGTGTGTGACCCAGAAGTTATTGGAGGACTAAAGGCCAACCTAGTAGCCTTATGCTCTAGGTGGTTCCTACTTAACTAGGCATGATACCACTTCGAAGAAAGGGTCTCTTAGTGATCTATTAAGTTAATTAAGCTCCAAGGTAAACAGTTTTCCCACAGATTAAATTAATAGCAATAGGTCTAGAAGTGATATAAAAATACTTAAAAGAATTGTGTGTTGTTTTTTAGAAGAAATCAAGGTAAATATTTCGTTGTGTTACTTAGAATTACTATTAAGCATGGCCACGTGCATGTTTCTTAACCAATCTGAGCCTCCGCTTCTTCATAAGTAATGCAGGCATAACAATACCATTTTGGAGTTGATATGAAGTTAAATAAGAAAATCTGTGTTAATGCTGGGCGTAGTGGCGCATGCTTGTAATCCCAGTACTTGGGAGGCTGAGACTGGAGGATCCAGGTTCACGAGCACCTCAGCTATTTAGTGAGGACCTCTGCAACTTAGTGAGACCCTGTTTCAAAATAAAGGCTAAAAAAATAAAACTGGGGATGTAGCTCAGAGGTAGAATTCCCTTGGGATCAATCCCCAGTACTGAAAAAAGAGAGAAAGAAAATCTGTGTTAAAATGCTTGCCCTAGGACCCCAGCATAGTAAGCGATCAATAAGTAGTAGGTGTAGAGTAGGGTGGGATAAAACACTTGGGATTTTTGAAAAAACTTTGGTCAGCTAGAAAGTAGCTGTATTCGATGTATAATAGCTGTAGCATAATGTTTGATGCTTTTCTCTCCCATTACTGAATAAAGTAAGCTTTATTTTTAATAACTGAGACTTGAGGATGCTCCATTCTGCAGTCTTCAGCTGAGAATGCTTGACTAAAGGGCTCTCTCCTTGAGGGAGCTTGAGTTAATGGTTGCTAGTCCTTCTGTTGATTTCTGCCGCCCAAAGGAATTTCTTTCTGTGCTCTGTTTTTCTCTCCTAAATGAGGCCAGAAGAGATGATGTAAGAGGATGGGAAATGACTAGTGAAGGTAATGCTTACCACTGCAAGGTCAGATTTCCAACTTGCCCAGGATTTTGACAAATTTTTAAAATTTTAAGCAGTTTCCATCTGTTAAATTTTTTCTTTTCAAGTTGATTATTGAGGGGTTATATATACCATATACAGATAGATTGCTTGTGCCTTAGGGATGAGGAGATAAAGAAGTCGAAATTACTAAACAGGGAATCTTGCAGAAATAGCTGCTGAGATGTGTATGCAACCTAGTTTTGGTGTCTCTGAGTTCATAGAGGGACCTGAGCCGCTGAGATGCAGAGCTCTGAGAATGGGTACTGGTCAACTGGAGCAGAGGTCTTGGAAAGGGAAAGGACAAGACTGGTTCTCAAATCACTGAGGAGATAGAAAGGGCTGGTTCTATGAGTGTTGGAGCTTTAACTTCACTATTGGATGGAACTGCCATTGTTGGGCAAGGATAGGTTGCTAGGGGATGCTTAAAGAAGCCAAAACCCCCAAAGAAGATAGATCAGAAGAGGTTCAGGAAGCAGACAAGGAGGAGGGAATCCTTTCACCCTCATGCAGCCTCTCCTCTGCTGGTCCCTATGGTTAAAGTCTAATAGAAAAAACCTGCAGAATCCTCACCTGAGAAGCACAAAAAAGAAAGGTGTGTTGAAAGTGAAAGCTTAATAACTCCCACAGGCAATAAGTAAAAAACTAGGGGAGATTTGTAAAATACCTCCAACCTCTGTCTTCTCAGCTAGATCATGGCAGCTCCATCAAGAATAACGGATATAAATCCTCTGATGGTCTGAAGATGCCTCAGAAGAATCAACTAGCATGACCTTTCCAAACAGATCTTACAATCCATGCAGCTACATTTTGCACTGAGAACGTTATGAGGATTTACGCAATACATACTTTTGGCCCAGAGTTGTCAAGTAGTCAGATGTACATGTATTAGAAAAGGGGAGAGAATACTTCACTATGCAGACACTCTGCTTCCTGGAAAAAAAAAGATTTAGAATTTTTGTCCCCTCTCAAGATTTGGAATTGTGTTTATGCCCCATTTAGGTAGAATTGATTGAAAATCAAGTTTATATCTGGAATAGTTTTTTAAAATTCTTTTTCTTGGGTGTGGTAATGCATGCCTATAATTCCAGTACTTGGGTGGCTGAGACAGGAGGATTGCAGATTTGAAGCCAGCCTCAGCATTAATGAATGTTATTTTGTTTCCAAATAAAAAATAAATAGTTCTGTGATGCCTCTGGTTTCAATACCCAGCACCAAACTCAAACCAAACCAAACATTCTTTTTCTTTCTTTACTTTTCATTGTATTCAGATAAACTAAAGATTACTATTTCCCTTTAAATTAAAAATTGTGCATTTCAGAATTCAAAGTTTCCATACAAATGGCCACTTTTCAGATGAATGGGCCCCATTTCATTGATCTGTTGCTACCATTTTCTTCTCTAGTCAAGTCTATAGCAATGGGGAGTTCAGTTATTCAAGTTTGGTAGGCTAAAGGAAGCGCTTTGTAAGACTGATATCTTTATCACACATCCGTTTCTTCTTCTACAGCTTCTTTAGAAAACAATTCCTTTTATGAAATTGGAGTACCATTTCTCCTAACATATGTCTGTACTAAGGGAAAAGGATTTTATCAGAATGAGGATATATCAAGCAAGGTAACTACGCAAATATAAACGTAAGCTTTCCTTCATCAAGCCAGTTTTCCTAACTCTAGGGCTGCCTCACTAACAATGCCTTGAAAACCCAACCATTTCTATGGTTGCTGAAGGGCCAGAGGTATAGAAACAGTGTGGGTGAAAGAGAAAGAGCCTGAAACAGGATTATTTTGTTTGAATTGTTTTCAGACAAAGAATAAATATAGTCCATATACTTCTCACCCATGGTTGATTCCAATCTGTCCTCGAAGAGGAGTGAACAGCATCTTAGAATATCAAACATCTTCCTTGAGCAATTTAGCCAGACCCAGTTGACATGCTCAGCTTACAGCTGCCATTGAGGGTACGTGCAGGCAGGCTGACAGGTTAACTTGATACACTTGATTTCGACATCAGTGTTGGATGAAGGAGAGACGCAGCAAGGGTTCTGAATTCAGAGTAGTTAGTGCTTAACAAATGCTGAAGGTGGGTTCTATATAAAAGCATTGAAGAGAAATCCATCTGTGAAATGCATTTTCTTCATCAAGTGCAGAATTTACCATGAAGAACACAGGACTAATGTTACCCTTCCTGCTGCTTTGCTTGCCTCTCTGTTTCATTTAACAGCAAGAATCCTCAAATTATATAAACATGTAGAGGCTTTGGCGCACTTCTGGAGAAGGGAAGAAAGAGACCCAGCTGAATCAGCTTCCTACACTACTGCATTATTTTACCCTGATGGTTTTAATTAGAGAAAAAATAACTGCATTGAGACCATCTGCATATTCATAATGTAGAACATATGGCTGGTTTTCCAGGATTTTGAAAAGAAAATGCATTAATAACCGTGCTTCTTTCCAGTCATTTCTCACATTCCAGGTTATTTCTTTGAGAAATAATATGTTTGAAAAACCTGTTTACTCTTTACATGAGCCAAATAGTCTCATTCCTTTAGGCTTTGAATGTTGTGTCTGCTACTATTGTGCATTTTAACAACAAATGCTGAAAAGAAAGCACTGTTGTTTATGATTGAGAATGCCCCACAAGTGAGTTCAGAACACTCTGCAAATGTGTGTTTATATTGTCTTTTGCTAGGCCTAAGCTACTGGAGTTTTATTAATGGGAAATACTTGCTATATTTTTCGAAGGCATGATAACTCAAAACCGAGATGGGAGTGTGGTTGTGTGTGCACATGCGTGTGTGTCTGCATACTTGTGTGCACAAGAGTCTGTATCTCACATGGGACATAATGGTGAGCATCTAATTTTGACCAAGTGAAATAATCAGCCATGGTGAAAACTAAAATAGTGAAGTGTACAGAAAGTATTTTGGACTTAATGTTATGCTGCTTAAAATAATAAATAAGATGGAATGTTTTTCAATTTTAAATTCCTAATGGAAGAAAAAGCAATCTCTAGTTACATTAGAAGAAAATAGAAAGCTAATGGAACTTTTGCTTCTTTTTTGTCTGGCTTTCAGGTAGTCACCGGATCAATAAATCCAACTCCCAAAGTGAAATAACAAACAAGAAATATCCAGGGAACTAGCATTGGCATAGCTACCTTAATAACAAAGCAGAAGAGGGTGTAAACTTGGAGAAAAAAAAGATTAAGAAAGAAATGAAATTTTGTCCCTCTGAGACCAAGCTACCATGTTTGTTGAGTAAAAGGGAACAAGGGAAACAAAATTTTGATGGTAGAGATGTGTGTGTGTTGGGAAAACTAAAAAAAAAAAAAAAAAAAAATCAACCTGCTCCCAAGGAGACTGCCTCCAAAGTGCTCATGCTGGTGAACCTTGAAGCACGTTAGTTATTCTCAGTATTACAAGATGCTGTAGAAACTCCAAGGACAGAGTTTCTTCTTCCAGAATTTGGTAAGGAATGTTAGGGGAGTGAATTGAACAATTTCCAACTTGTTGCCTCACTTGGAGATTAAAAAAAAAAAAAGAGGTATTCCAGTGGACATTATTTATTAGAAAAAAAAAGAAAACCTTCAAGATAGTTATTGACATTAAAGTAAAAGATTATGCTTTTATTAAATCAGTATCTTTCAGGAGAAAACAATATGGCTCTTCCATTTATTTAGTAAGGACATTTGGAGAGTCCCAGTATTTCACAGAATTTAGTGTCATAACTGTCAGATTCAGAACGAGTTTACTTTTAGGGACATAGTTATTGAGGGACTCCTTTTTGAGGAATTGACTGAATCTAAATTATGTTCCTTTGTCTCCCTGCACACCTTCCCATTAGCATGCCATACCTGGAATTTCACCAGATCCTAATATTATCTTGTTTTGAAATAAATAGTATTGACTTGGTCAAATTGCAATAGCTCTTTAAATAGTGGAAAGGATGACATCCATGTTTTATCTATCTTCTGACTTCTAGTGATGATGGTACAATGATAATCATTTTCTGATTTGGTTTTGAAATTTGTTTCATCTTCACAATCCTTATAGATATCTAAAAAAATCCCTTTTATTTTTCTTTACTGTAAATACTAATTTTTTTTCACTGGACTCATGAAACTCTGTGTGTCTGGTGTGTGTGTGTGTGTGTGTGTGTGTGTGTGTGTGTGTGTGTGTGTGCGCATATATTTATCTTGGATATAAGCAGTGTGGCATAAGTATTCTTTTTGCTCTGAGTCCCAAATTGTTTTATTCATCCTACTCATAACTTTTTTCCCTTTGAGTTTTATCGTATTTGGAATTCAGTTATAGATGAGGAAATCATTTCCACTTCTTTCAAGGGGTCCGATTGTACTTAGAGGTAGTAAAGCTATGTTTTAGTAAAGTATGAACAATTTGATCAATCTGAACCATTTTATCTTTAAAATTTGCTTCTGACTGCATGCCAATCTAGAAGTAACTCAGAATAAAAGACCATAAATATCTGTTTTGCTTTCCTTACAGACTTGTGATAGGACTTGATAAATATCACTAGCTACTGTGAACTTAGCAATCTTAAAAAAAAAAAAAACTATATCAAATAAGTTATTCAGAGTGAAATGGCTAAATCATATGACAAAATTTCCTTTTTTAAAAATTGTGGCAAAATGTAGTTCAAATAAACCATTTTTGAGCACATAGTTCTTTGGGATTAAGGTCTCTTACAATGTTGTTCAACCATTACCTCTATTCATCTCCAGAGCTTTTCATGATCCCAAACTGAAACTCTGTACCCATAAAACGATGACATCCAGTCCCCTGATAGCCACTATTCTACTTTCTGTTTCTATGAAGTTGATCATTTTAGGTACCTCATGTAAATGGAATTATACATGCTTTCCATTTTATGTAAATCTTTTCTTAAAATAAATATTGCAGCAGTAAGGCAATGAATTGTACTTCCCAAATCCCTTCTCCACCTACCTTCAGTCTCCAATTCTGTTACCAGTCAGAAATATGGTGGGAGAATTCATGATGGCTTCTCTATTCATTCCTGTAAGGATCTGCCTCAATTACTTTCATCAAGACAATTTCAAATCTTATCAGACTTACAGAATATATATCTCACTAATATAATGCTTTAATTAACATGAGGCAGGGAAATAAAAATCTACTCAAGTAATGAAGTAACCAGCAAGTATTCTGTCTGCATCTTGTATGGGAGTGTGTGTGTGTACTGATAAAAGAAATGATGTTGCTTAGTAACATCAATAATCAGTCTCCACATATCATATTATAATTTACAAAGGACTTTTTCATAGACTTTACCAATCAAACAATACTCTCAAAAATGTTAATCTTTATTCTCACTTTGAGATGCTATAGTTAGGGTTCAGTGAGGTTAGCTCACATTCACAAGCCAATCAAGTGAGCCCCTATGCCATTTCTGTGTCCAATGTCTGGCCATATGGAATCCCATTCTGGTGACCTGATCAACAGATGAGACTTCTCCTTTTAATTTGACCTTCCAGGAAATCTTCCCCTATTTCCAATGCTCTGCTACTCACTCAAAGGACCAGACACTTAACTGACCCATAGTGAGTGTCCATGAGGGTCATAAATGTCCCATGTCTGGCAAAGAGCTTCCTCAAGCAGTTGGAATTAAGGATCATGAACTCTTTCCTCTTACCAAAACTGAGTTTACATTATAGTTAGTGTGGAGAAACAGTACGGAACTAGTTCAGAGAGGCAGCTGACCAAGTTCTATTACTGGCAACGAAAATGGAAAATGGCCTTATGTCAAACTCCAACATGAGATTGCAAATGATTAAAATAATAAAAAATGCTGCCAATTTAAAAAGCCTTTCAAAATCTAAGGAACGTGGTGTCGAACGTATCAATTTACTCTGCGATCCCTCTGCTGTATCTGAGGGAAAGGGCTGGGCAGGAAACACAGCAAAGAGAAGAAGGTATGAAGCAGAAACCTCAGCTCTGTGCTTTCTTGTCTCTTGGAAACTCACATCCCCAAGAGTATTGTTAGAGTGGTTTTTAATTTTTTTTAAAAAAAAATGTAGCTTGGCAGGGATGTAGAAGTGTTTTATTTTTTAAGCCCTTGCTGAACACATCCATTGACAGGCCTGTGTTCTGCTGGTCCTGAAGGACTGCCAAAGCAGGAAAATGAGTTATTGCTGCACGGATTCATCTCTCAGCTCCTTCTCATGCACTCCTATTTTCCATGGCACTTTGATCCTTTCTCGTTTTCCACTCCAAATTGGTCCCTGTGTATCTCATGCCAATTGGCACGCTTCTATTAAAGAACTATTTTGCTAATAATATCCTAGCTGTTCTGAATCCTTACCCCAGGCTCTTTTATCCTATCAGGGTATAAAGTTGATTGTTCTACATTCTACTGTTGAATATTGCTAGCACAAGTTGGATAGTTTAGCTTTAACTTCAACTTGCTTATTTATGGATTCACTAAATATCTTTATTCTAAAGAGTCCAAATTTCTTCAAAAAGAATTTTTAACTAAGCTATCATTTTGCTTTAACAAATTGAGAAAAAGATTATCATTACAGAATTTATAGTGGTTTGCTAATTTGTTAACATTGCCTAGTATGCTTACCTACTTGAAATATAATTTTCAGTTAGTAAGAGTAAATCTTAATAAGAGATGTTTACCCTAATGGAATGAAACAGAAAGCTCTTTCTAGCTAGCTGTGCCATCTTGGATGAGTTACTTCACTTTTCTTGATTCTCAGTCCACAATATATATATATATATATATATATATAAATTCACAGAATCTTTGCATTTTAATATATATATATAGGAAACAGCATATTGCCTGAGGACTCTTTTGAGTTATATTTCAGATGCTGTTGACTGTGTGTTTCTGAAAATCAATGTCCTTCTTACGCTTCTTGCAACCTATTTTGAAATGCTGCCACTGGATTTTTCTGTCTTTCTCTAATGGTAACTCAACTCAACTCAACTTTTTTAATTCTAGAAGCCAGCAGCTTTTACATGTCCTTTTAAATTGAGCCATACTAGTCATTGAGGGCCACACATGGAATCTTGGGTAAAGTGACTTTATAGAAGAGTAGCTTTAATCCTGTGGCATCCTGCTCTTTGTTTTCTGATTTAGACATTGAACTATTGTCAGATGTAAATATGGCTTCTGTGCTTTGTTTGAATTGTGTGGCTTGGTTTACATGAATATTTTATCCTTGTGCATTAACTTTATCTGGAACATGATTTTTTAAAGAGTTCTGTTTGAGTGAGAATGTTTCTATTATGCCCTGGGCCCCACTTTTCTATGGAAATGTACTTCGAATGTTATAATAGAAGTCTATTAGAAACAGGATTAAAATGAAAGCATTTCATTTTAAGAGAAACTTTTCAATAATGCTATGTATACAGCTTTGATAAATATATCGTTTAGGCTTTTAATATTTAATAAGGAGGTTTATAGGCTTAAATAATATTTATATTTCATAGAGGCAATGTACCCATATATTTCATAAAAGAAGATGTTTAGACAACTCTGGGCTCAAATCTTGCTCTGCCCAGCTGCATGACATTAGACAAGTCATTTGCTCTCCTTGAGCTTAAATTTTTTTACTTGTAAGGTGGCCTGATAATAATTACTTCCCAGGTAAAGAGAGAAATACTACCCAGCCCACAGCAGGCACCAAGCAAATGGTCTTGTGGTAATTTTCTACTAAGAGATGAGAGACTTCAATTTTCCCAGCCACAGGGCACTATATATTTTTCCTTTCAGAATTGAAATAAGAATCCGTTGGGTACAATTGTGCAATTTAACTATTACTTTAATAAATCTGCTCTTAAATAACATCTTCAAAGTATTTCCTTCATATCTAAAACCAGCCTTTCATGACATCCCCACCCTTCTTGAAAATTAAGCTGTCAGCAAAGCAAGTCAATGATTCATCAGCTGAAGAGTACATCCAGTAAAATATGGTCTCTATTATATACTTCATTTTGCTTCTCTGCTGGTTTTCTGACCTGAATCAAGAACATTTCTCTCTTTCTCCCTTCTTTTCCTTTTATTTAACATGTATTTATTGAGTGTCAGTTACTGGGTCCTGGGGATAGAGCAGTAAATAATTGAGGAGGCCTTCTTTAAATCAGTTGGTCAGAGAAGGCCTCTCTGGGAGTGAGACATTTGAGCTGTGCAATCTTTGTAATATTACATCTGTTCTCCTCTTCTTTTACCTCTACTCAGAGGTTGCTGAAGTGCTTTGAATTCTCTGGCCATATTTATTCTTTGGGACTACATCTTCTAGATGCAGAGCCACCAGGCTTTGACTTATGTTCATCATGAATTTCACTTGATGGTTTATCAGCATGCTTGGGAGGTCATGTGTGTCCAGGACCACTCTAGCCAGTTGTTCCTTTAAACCTTTCCACTTGAACTTTTAAACATGGAGTGAGAAACCTTGGAGAATGGGGTGTTAGGGACAAAGAAGCAACATTCCCAAAGTGCTCACTGTGTTACAGGTTCTGTGCTAAGACATCCACTTTGAATCCTCACAGCCTGATAAAAATCCAATGAGATAAATTTTACCAGTTTATAATGCAGATGCAAGCTCAGAGACATTAAGTGGCTTAGGCTGTCACCTAAAAAAATAGGCAAAGCCCCATTTCAATGCCCATATTCTTTCAGCTGTTCCCTGCTGCCACCTCTGCCATTTGCTTGGTTTGGTGAGTACACCTGTTTGCTTTGATCCTACAATGATGATGACTCACACACAATGTTCCTTTTCTAGTTGTCTGATGCTTCAGACATTTAGCCAGAGCTACGCTTATCTCAGGGGTGGGATCAAACCAAATACTCACGGAACAAATGGATGTGAAAAAACATGAAACAGAATAGTTTTATTAATACAAAGGAAAGAAGAAAAACATAAAAGGGGACAAAAAAGCAATGATAAGAGAAACATTTTTATTGGCACCACTTCCCCTTTTTTTAGGGAATTACCCTCTTCCCCAAATTCCATGTAGTTCTGAACATACTTTTAATCAATAGATCTGGTCTCCAAGAAACAGCACCTCCAGCTCCTTTCCTTTTGTAGTGATGTGAGTGTGATGTAGGTTTGGGCAATCTTGTTACACCTTAGACTACCTTGATGTCTTCAGGGGGAGAGTCATGACCAAGGTGAACCAACAAAGCCTTTGCCAAGATTGGCAGGTGGATGGTAGGAGGGAAACATTTATTTGGCTGAAATTACAAAATTGGGAAGACATCTATTTCTCTGGAAAGTGGTCATATTTATGAAAAGTGTAGGAAAATCTGTCTGCAATATAAAGCAACACAAAATGCTCTTTCTGTCTTTCTGGTAGAGAGAGAGAGGGAGAGGAGAGAAGAGACAGGAGAGAGAGAAGAGGAGGAGGAGGAGGCGGAGGAGGAGGAGGAGGGGGAGGAGGAGGAGGAGGGATGGAAGGGGAAGGAAGGAGAAGGGAGGGAAGGAGAAGAAGGCAGAGAGTCCCAGCAATGTTGGGTTCTGAGGTCTGGGTTCCTATAGCTTCAAATCTGTGATCAAACTAAATAGTTATTTCTCCTGCTAGTTGGGTTGAGTTTCTATTACTTCTGCTTGCAAATGTGTTGTTGTTGTTCTCATACTGGGGACTGAACCCAGGGGCATTCTACCCCGAGCTACAAGCCCAGGCCTTTTTATTTTTTGTTTTGAAACAGGGTCTCCCTAGGTTGTTGAAAGTCTCGTTAAATTGCTGAAGCTGGCTGTGAATCTGTGATCCTCCTGTCTCAGCCTCCTAAGTACTGTGGTTACATGTGTGAGCTGCCACTCCCAGATGGAGATTTCTGATTAATATATTAGGAATATTCCAAGAAGCCATAAAGAGCTATTGGTCCTGCTTCTCTGTACAGCCTGGCTAATGTGATCATCTTTTGTCTGTCAGCATTCCTGCAATAGTTGGACAATAATTGTATGGCTGTTGTTTTCTGCTGTTCTCTTGATATCTACATTGGCAGGAGGCAGTTCTATATTCTTACTCTCTAAATAAGAAGTTTTGAAACATACAGTGAGATGATCACACTACAACCCATAGTGGCCCCTGCTTGGGGCTAAATTAATCTTTTTCTTTTCTCAGGCCAGCTGTTAGGCTGCAGAAAAGGAGGCATGCTTAAAATTTATGGACCTGACATTCATGTAGCACATTTTTTTTAAAATTTTTTTTATTTTTTTTTTTAGCATGGATTTTTATACATTTCTTGGGTACAACAGGGTTAATCACACATTTTTGTTGGGTACACGCTAGTACAGGTAAAGACATCCATGCACATATTTCTCATTAACCCTTCCCCAATTCCCACCCACCCTCCCCCTATCTCCTAGTCAGTTTAGTGATTGACTTTGATGTGATCTTGTAAGTACATCATGCTCATTAGGGTGTCCCCCCCTCCTCCCATTACCTTCCATTAAGTCAAATTTTTTGTTCACCTAAGAATTCTCCTTCACCTGGAGTCCCTCTTATGTCCCATTTTCTCCCTAGCTTCCACATATTAGGGAGAGCATTTGATTTTTAACTTTTAG